>JBBHKE010002304.1:173647-293297 GCA_037447655.1 Zygnema cylindricum
CGTCGGTGGGTACGTACTTTTTTGAGACTGGTTGATGTGTAGACACATCGAACCTGAGGGCATTCAGATGTCGTTTTTTTTAGTGACTTTTACCAGTTGACTTAACTATCTATACCGACTGGTTTCAAACAGAAAATATGTTCTACGAGAGTCTTCTCCGCGGATGGATGGGTTTTATAAGATTCAGGATAAGAGAGAGATTTTGGGGAAGATGACTGCATGCCCCGGTTAGTGTTCTGACATGGCATGTCTTTTCATGTTCGCAGCCACATGAAAGACATGCTGTTGACATGCTGTCCGGTATGTACACTGTATACAGTGTAGGCTCGGACATCGTACGTGGTTGCAGAATTTCCGGAGTGCAAGACAACAAGCTCGGATGTGACATATGTCACATGTATGGCCTGTCGTACAGTTGTCGTACAGAAAGTACACCGACGCTTGTACTTTTCTGTACGGTACAGTCTTGTGATTGGCCCCGTACGTCAGTAGAAGGGGTTTTAGAGAGAGAATAGGACTTAGAATATTTTGGGTAGGTAGGCGCCTCTTCTGAGAGCATCTTGTATAAAAGACAAACTTTGGTCAGCCATATCTATCAATTCAGTTGACCATTTTCAGTGATTTTTTTTGCTGTAGACTTACGGGAGTCCAAGCTACACAGATGTGTAGTTGGTCAGAGTTTTTTCATGCATGGGTGGCTGCATTTTCTAAGGGAAAGTCAAAGTGGGTGAATGTGTCCAAATCTCATATTCTAACTTTGCATTCTGTGGTGGAACTGAGCACACAGAAAGTCTTATTTCACAGGGGTGATGCTGTAATGGGGTTTTGATTGTCAAAGGATCAATAATTTGGGTTTATATCTAGTTGGAGTTGGCACTATCTAGATTAGCTTCTTTTTGATCTGCGAAATCTGTGTGGCAATGGAGCCCATAGAATTTCAGTGCCATCCGATGTGATATATATGAAATCTACGCCGCCGGTATGGAGCATTAATTTGGAAAAATGTACTTTCAATGCGATAGGCGACACTTATGACAAATTACGTTTACTTTAGATTTGTCAAATGACATTTACGGCAAAAGACGCGGATGCGGAATGGAAATAATTTTGGTTGTATGATATGATAATGGAAAGAGGACGTGAATTCGCTTTGCGACGTCGTGGGATATTTGATGAATCGCGTGGATTTCATTTGGATTTTTGTGACCACGGGGCGCAACATCGAGGGTGCTGAATAAGAGTGACGGACGGCGGACAAAGGCCGCCGTTATGTTTTCAACTAGTGGGGACGCAAAATCGCGTCAATCACACAATGTTTATTTTCAAACGTCTCAGATTTTTTGACGATATTCGAGGAGTCTAGTTGAGTGACTTACCATGACTCATGGTGAACCTCCGCGAAAAGCGGGGTTTATTACTGGAAAAATTGCATTTCCGTAAAGATCCAACTCATGTTCATACATGGCCGTACCGTTTTTTTTTTTTTTATAAAACATGATTACTTGAGATTCGTCAAGATTCTCCAAACTTTTGGGCGACATCGTCGACTGTCCGATTATGTGTTTTTGAAGCAAGCGGTCACTTCGCCTACTCATTAGCTAGTCTCTGATTGAGACTAGCCAATCACCAAACATGTAAAATGTTTACGCGTCGAAAGGTCACGTACGAGTTAAGCGCCTTCGGACAAACAAGAATAAAATCCAACGAAAACCACCAAAAAAAATCTTTGTTGAAGAATGTGCTGTGACGCCTCCTCCACGATCCGCTGACATCTAGAATTTGTGGCGCCACGATAAAACAGTAACGACAAAACAACTACAACAAAACAAAACCTAAAAGTACAAATTGTACATTCACGTAATTTAATTTTGCTTCTGGATGTACGGATACAAGTTCAAATATTGTGCTTTTAGAATCTTTGATATGTTTACCTTCAAAACATGAATGTACGTGCATCCAATCGAAAGAAAGCTCATACGTGATAGATTCCTTGGTGACACGACCTGATGGAGAAGTCAACGAAGTATTACTGCCAGTAAACGTTTCCGTACGATTTTTGTCCTCGCCTGATGGAGAAGCTGCCTCAACATACGACTTTGTGAGATTGCGTGTCTTTGTAAATATTTACAACAATAGTTTGTCTTATGTGTGTTGGTTATTAGTGTAGATTTACTCATTCTGACATACCTCAAAGTATTCGGGTATACTAACGTTAATAGAGGTAGTTGGTAGAAAGCGTACGACTGGTATGCCTCCGTACATTCAGTAGTAAGCTCTAGTGTATATTTGTAGGACAGGAAGAGCGAGTACAAGATGGGAGAGGAAGAAAAAAAAAAGTAGGAAAATGGACAAGAGACTGAGAGATGGAAAAAGAGAGAGAGAGAGAGCGAAAGGGTGAGGGAGAGAGGGGGGGTGATTGAGAGGGAAAAGAAAAGCGAGAGGGAGAGAGAGAGGGAGAGGGAAAGAAGAGATAGGAAATGGAAAAAAAGGAGAAGAGGGAGGATAGATTGGATAGAGGGGGAGAAAAAGGGGAGAGGGAGAGGGATTAATAGAATGAGAGGGAGAGGGAGCAAGGTAGCAAAAGAGATAGGTAAAGATAGGGAATTAGAGAGGGAGAGCGAGAGAAAAAAAGAGAGGGGGAAGGAGAAAGAAAGGAAGGGATAAGGAGAAAAAAAGGGAGAGGGGGTGATACTAGTCAAGCGAGAGGGAATGGGATTTTGAGGGAGAGGACAAAGGAGAGGAAGAAAAAAGGTGAAAAAAAGGGAAATAATGAGAAAGAGGGGAAGAAAGACGGATTGGAAAGGCCAAAACGAGAGGAATACAAGAAAAAGAGAGACAAATTTGAACTAACTAAAAGAAGGGAGAAGGAGACAAAGAAATAGATAGAGAGAGATCGAGAGAAAAAAAAATAGGGATATATAGAAAAAGGAAGGAAAAAGGGAGAGGGAGAGAGAGAGGGAGAGAGAAAGGAAGAGGGAGAGGAAAAAAAAGAGGAAAAAGGCGAGGGAGAGGGAAAGAGAGAGAAATAGGAACAAGAAACGGGTGAGGAAAGGTGACGACGGGTTAGTTAGAGTTAAAGGGAGGAGGAAAAGAAGTGAGAGGAATTTAAGAAGGGAGAGAGAGGGGGAGAGGGAGAAGGAGAAGAGAGGGTGAAGAAGGGGGGGAGGAAAGGGATAGAAAATAAGACGGGGGAAAGAGGGAGGGAGAGAAAGTGGAAAAGGGAGAAATGGGGAAAGAAGAAGAACAAAAAGAGGAAGAGTGAGAGGATGATAGGAGGGGAGAGGGATATAAAGATAGGGAGAGAGTGGGCGAGGAAGAGATTAAAAGAAGCAAAGTGAAAAAGCGAGAGAGAGGGAGAGGGAGGGAACAAAAGGGAGCGAGGGAGGGAACAATATAAGGAGAGAGTATGACATAAAGTTAGTGGAAATACAAGACGGGGGGGAATATAAAGGGGAAAGGAAAAGAGAGGGATTATAATTCAGAAAGACATAAACGGAGAGGGTAAATAGAAGAGAATAAAAAAAAGAGGAAGAGAAACAGGAAACAAAAGAGAGAGAGAAAGGGTGAGATGCAAAGAGGTGAAAGAAGCAAGACAAACAAGACGGGGAGGACGATAGGGAGAGGGGGGAGAGCGGGGGAGGGAGAGGGAAAGGAAGAGGTATAGGAAGAAAAATAAAAGAGAGAGGGTGAGAGTGAGAGGGAGAGGAATAGGGAGGGGAAAATGAAAGGAGAAAGAGAGAGAGTAGGAAAAGGAGGAAAAGAGACAGAGATAACGCAAGGGAAACGGATAGAAAAAGACAATATCAATAAGAGAGAGAGGAAAAAAACGAGCGATAGAAACAGAGATGAGGTGGGGGAGGTAGAAGGATTGGAAGTCGGAGATAGAGAGGGATAAGAGAGGAAGTCAAAAAGGGAATATGGAAGGGATGAAGAAGGGAGATGAAGAGGAAGAGAGAATGAGAGGGATAGAAAGAGAGAAAGAGGGAGATAGAGGGGTAAGAGAGGGAGGACGTTGGAGAGAGGGGGGTAGAGTTGGGAAATGGAAAAAGGATCGGAGGGGTATAAGAGGGGAAGATGGAAAAAAAAAAGAGAAGAAGGTAGGGAGGAAAAAAGAGAAGGGGAGAGAGAGAAAAAAGAAAGCGAGAGATAAAGTGAGAAAGACGAGAAGGGAGGCAAAGAGACAGGAGCGAGGAAGGAAAAATACTAAAAGAAGGGGGAGGAAGAAAGAGAACTATAAACAAAGTGAGAGAGAGGTGGATAGGAAATAGGAGGGGGGAAAAGAGAGGGGTTAGGAAAAAGAGGGAGAAAGAGAGAAAAACTTAGAGTTGAATGGAAAGGGTTTAGAGAAGGAGAGGTGGGCAAAGAGGGATAGGGAAAATAAATGGAAGAGAGAGGGAGAGTAATAAAAGAGAGAGAGTGAGAGGAAGTTACAAAAATAAATATAGAAGGAGAGGGTAAGAAGAGAGAGGGAGGAGGAGAAAAAAAATGGAGTGAGAGGAAGTGAAAAAGGGTGGAGGATGCGGAGGGGGAAAGGGAGAAAGAGAGTGAGAGGGAGAAACAATCGATAAAAGTCTCACAAAAATAATAGTATTACGCCGTTGAATTGTTCACATTTGCAAAGACAAAAACTTCCTCAGATAGAGTCAACTATGTAGTCTAAGCCATTTTTCTTCAATATAAAATGTTTTGCACTCCATTCTTTATAAATCCCAATTCTTGCAGCAAAGATTTCACCCACATTAATTCTTTCACAGCTGCGCATGATGCCATATACTCAGCCTCCATTGTAGATTGAGAGACAACTTTCTGTTGTTTGTTGCTCCAACAGCATGCACCCAACCCAATTTGCAAAACATATCCAGAAGTTGACCTTCTGAGTGGCACATCTCCATAACTAGCATCACTCCAAGTGGTGATGTTAGCATTCTCCCCTCCCAGATTTAACCATAATTCCCTTTTTCCCACAAGATATCTCATTACCCTCTTGGCTGCCTCCCAGTCTTTCTTTCTCGGATTATTCAGACTTATACTAAGAACTCCTGCAGCTGCCGCTATGTCCGAACTTGTACAGTTCATACACTAGATCAAGTTTCCTACAATTTTTCGATAGGGAATATTCTGCATAAATTTATGTTCTTCTAGAGTAATCTGATCATTGAAGACTATTACTCCCCCTTCAGCATTCCCCTCACTAACCCTTTTAGGTTCCTTAGTAGTAGAGCAACCATTGGCTTGGTCCATCTGAAATTTTTGAAGTATATTACCGATTGCTTCCTTTTGAGTTAGTCTAATTATATTCCTGTCTCTATCCCTTTCTATTTGTCTTCCCAAAATGTAATTAGCTTCTCCTAAGTCTTTCATATAAAATCGACTAATCAAACTTCTTTTTAGTTGATTTATTTTCTCAATAGATTTACTCAAAACAAGCAAATCATCCACATACACTACAATGAAAATTGCACCATTTTCATCTTCAAAAAGATAAATGGAGTGATCTAAGCTGATCCGTATGTAACCCATACCGTTTCTTCTCCCTCCTCTACAAATCCCTCCGGTTTTTTCGTGAAAATCTATTCTTCTAGTTCCCCATTTAGAAAAGCAGTTTTTATGTCCATTTGATGTATTTCCATGTCTTCCGCTACAACTAGACTTAGAAAGATTCCAACAGAGGAAAATCGGACTACTGGTGCAAAGGTCTCCTCATAATCAATTCCCTCCTTTTGAGTGTATCCCTTTGCTACGAACCTAGCCTTGTACCTTTCTATAGAATTATCAGGGTTCAATTTTAGTTTAAAATCCCATTTACAAGCGATTGGTTTTCTATCCAAAGACAATCTGTTGTTTTTGAAAAGTTAGTTTCGTGCGAACGCGGAATTTCGTGCGTACGCTATGTTTGGTACGTGCGCGTGTTCGCGTGCGTATGCATTTACGGGATGTAATGTGGAGGTTCGAATAGATTTGGTGATTGGGGGAGTAAATGTACGAATATTGTTTTTGTGACGTACGGAATCAAATTGAGTGACGTGAACCAATGCACGTAATTAATGGAATGTGTTGGAGATATGAACCGCGGATCGCGAAGCGATTCGATGTAAAATGTACATATTATTTGAGTATGTACGCCGATCGTACGAAACATAATGGGACAAGCGACATTTATGAAAAGGGACGCCGCCGGTATGGTTCGTCTTATTTGACAAGTGTACTCTAATTTCGGTAGACGACATTTATGACGAAATACGTGATTGCGGTACGAAAGATTTGGATGGTTTGACATTGTTTCGTTAAGTGGACTTTGGGACCACGTGGCACGACATCAAGGGTGTCGAATAATTGATATGGACGGCGGACAAAGACCGCCGATGTTTTTCAACTAATGGGGACGCGAAATCACGTCAAATCACAAGATGTATATCTTGGACTTCCCGAATTGTTTGACAAAATTCGAGGAGTTACGTTGAATGACTCAGCATACGATTTTGTGAGATTATGTGTACCTGTAAATATTTGGAACAACATTGGTTTGTCTTAAGTGTATTATAAATTAGTGTTGATTATGACATGTTGTATTTACGTGATCAATTAGGGTTTCGACAGTTTAATTTGTGTATGTTTCTGTGTCGTATTTGCAGACAAGTGTACGCTTACGATTGCTTGACTTTCAGGTGCATGCTTACAATTAGCTTATTCCTAGTAGTAGGTTATCATGGTTAAATATGACATAATAACAGTTACGTAATTTACGTAGGATATTTTGACAGTTACTTGACAGCTCACAATTGTATATATAGCTATGATCTTTCTTAGTAAATTATCAATGCTTAGCATAAAAAGTAGGGACCGAAGATGTAGACTTTTAGGGTTGCCGATTAGGTCATGCATTTAAATGATACATTTATCATCTGATTATACTTCTGTTTATATGTGATGCATTCATTTATTATTATATATGTGTTAATTTTATGTTTGTTTGATATGCATTATTTATTCATTTGACTTAGGGTTTCTTTTGATTTTCATGTAACCCTAAATGTTATTCATGCATCTGTGTATGCATGCTTGCTCCGTCTGTGTACGGATGATTGCTCCGCCTGTGTGCGGATGAATGATTGCATCTGTGTATGCATGTATGTTAAATGGAGGATGCATTTCAAATGATTGTTCATTAGCCTAACTTTGCTTAACATTTTGTTTGATAGTTTGGGTGGCTTCTGCGGTCTATTTTAGACCAAAGAACAACAATTCGTGCTATAGTTGTTTTTTGTGAGCACCTCGTGGCATCATATTTTCATAAGGTACACAAATTAGACGTATAATCAACAATTTTTCAAGAGGTACACAAACTGGATATCTAATCAATTTTTTTTTTAATTGAAATTCAATTTCGAAAATTGGAATAAAAAACCACGCAGCTGTTAGAGTTTTATCCTAATTTTATAATAATTAGAGAAATTAAGATAAAAAGCCACCAATAAACATTCATTCAATATAATACATAAATATATATATATATATATAAATAACATAACAAAAAAAATTGGATTGGAAAAATGTGAGACTGTATGTCTATGAATATATGAATAATGTTTCGCAATTTTTTACATTCAATAACCTCAAAGATAGAGACTCGAATAGTAAATTCCCATTTCAAACACAAATAGTAGATCCTTCATTACATATTCATAGATAAAATAACGCCTATAGAAGCGAAAAACAAAAAAACAAAAAAAAATGCTAATATTTTGATGAAAACAACACCTAATACATTTGTGCTTTATTTCTATTCCATCATTTTTGTTTCTACCACTACCACCATCGTTGACTTGTTCATTTTTTTTGCTTTTTGTAGTTACCATATCTCTAGCTTTTTTTATTTTCACCGCTTTATGTAATTACCAGTTTCATCTTCCGTGTCCGTAACATAACCTCCAATTTCATTCTGATCATTATTGCCTCCTTACGAGACATTGATCATATAACACATCCTTTATCACGGTACCGCAAATTTTAGCAAAATGACAACCTCATCGGCGTCTTTCGATGTCACCACTGTTCCGTGCTTGTGAGTTTTTTTTCACATATATCCACACGAAATTCTAAAAAATCATGGACTCGATTCATGGAGGATGTAAGTTCGCTAGGTGTTATATTGATGACCTTACCTTTGATACTATTGAAGAGCATGTGGCTCACATCAAATAGGTTTGACGAAATTGAAAAGGGTTAGATTGAAATTTCATCCGACTAAATGCACATTTGGATCCGATGAAGTGCTTTACCTCGTTTATTTTTTCTTGGTTGAGGGAATCTTTCCTCTCGAAGCAAAGGTAGAGGTATTTAGCAAGTTTCCTACTCCCACAGATCTTACTAACCTAAGGGATTTTCTCGGCTTAGCTAATTGTTACCGTCGTTTCGTACATGATTTCACCACCATCGCATCCCTACTGAATGATATACTTAAGGAGAAAGTACCTTTCGTATGGGGTCCCAATCAGATTGTCGCTTTCCAAAAATTGAAAATTGCCCTCTCAAGGGTTTCGATTCTCCTTCATCTCAATCAAAAGCTCATTTTTTGTCTTCAAACAAACGTCGGAAAGCTTAACATTTTTACCATTTTGACATAAAAAGAGTTCAATGTGTAACTCCGTGACCTCCATTGGCCCACATTGGCCCACAGAATATCCAGCTTATATGAAGCTTTTAGGATAAAATTTGCCTTTTTGACTTTCAGACCAAATGAAAGCCACCCGCTCAGAGAAGTGTTTTGACCAACCTTACTCTGTGAGGGCCTGACTCCCCTGAGTCACACGCAAAAATAATCTCTTAAATTGACCAACCTCACCCCTATGAGGGCAGGGCCTAACTCCCTTGAGTCAGACGCAAAAAAAATCTCTTAATTTGACCAACCTCACTCTTGTGAGGGCCGACTCCCATGAGTCAGACGCAAAAAAAAACTCTTAATTTGTTCCTTTAATTTGTTCCCCTTAATTTGTTCCTTTAATTTGTTCCCCTGAGCAGTAAGTTATGCTTGGTCAAAGATGACCTTCATAGTTACATGCCATCTTAGAAAGAGGTGCCTAAATTTCACTAAGTCTTGGTCTGCCTACTTCCGGATGACACCTGTCGGATCGGGAGCCATGGTTCTTTATCCCATCTTCGTGTCCGTATTCCATCGGTTTACATGCGCGTCTTTGCAAGTTGGTTGAGATAAAGGGATTAGCCCCCGCGTACATGTTTAAATAAATATCACACCCATTACACGAATTGATTCTTTTACGACTTGGTGGATATGACAAATGGTTATTTGACCGGCGATGACTCTACACGGTCCAAGATCAAATCTTGACTATGTCATATTCTTTTTGGTAGAGGCTAATCTAATTCCTTACTTAGTGTGTCTCTTTGACTGCCTGAAAGCAGCCATGGCTGCCTAAGTCTCAGTGACTACAACAATTATGCTGACCTAAAGTGGCGACTAAGACAAGCAAGTAGAAAAAACATTTCAACAGAAAAGGGGAAGATATGTGTTTGCTTACGCGAGTAGAAGTAATAACCGTGTTGAAATAATAATAGCAGTTACGGGGAAGACTTTTCGGCATCGTTGCCATTTTGAAAGAAAGAGAAATAAATGGGGAAGAACATGTCGTTGCTTACGGGAGTAACACATTCTTTTTGGCAAAGGCTAATCTGTTTCTTTCCTTAGTGTGTCTCCTTGACTGGCTAAAGGTAGCCATGGTTGCCTAAGTCTCAGTGACTACAACAAGTATGTAGACTTAGAGTGGCGATTAAGACAAGCAAGTAGAAAATACATTTCAACAGAACGGGGAAAGATATGTCATTGCTTACGCGAGTAGAAGTAATAACCGTGTTGAAATAATCATAGCGGTTATGGGGAAGACTTTAGGCATCGTTGCCATTTTGAAAGAAAAAGAGTTAAATGGGGAAAAACATGTCGTTTGTTACGGGAGTAGAAGAAATAATCGTGCTAAACCAAATTATAGCAGCTATGAGGGAGAAAGCTCTGCAGTTTTTGGAGTTGTTCTCTTCATTATTTGTATTAGAAGTCGTTTACACTTTTGACTGACCATTTTCCTTTTCATTGGTTGATGAGGAACGATAAGCTTTCCAGGAATAGCCCGGGCATTAATTTTACAAGAACATGATGTCAAAATAATCCATCGCCCCGGTCCGCTTAATTTGGAAGTTGTTTACACTCTTCAGTAACCACCAACCCTTTCACTGGCTAATGAGGAAGGACAAGCTTTTTGAGAAACTAGCCCGATGATATTCAATTCTACAAGAATATGACGTTGAAATGATCCACCGCCCGGTCTGCATAATCTAAACGCGGTTTGAAATTCTTGAAATTCGTTACCTCAAACAATAGATAATGGAGTTTGACAGAATTTGATGATGACGATGTCCCGACAATGTCGGCCGGTTCTTATCTTACTTACTATCTTGCCTCCCTTCCTAAATCTCATCCCTCTAAAGATCCTTTGCGTGATGGGCCCCTCATTACTTTTCTGTCCTCACACATTTTAGCAGTCGACACTACAACCGATGAAAAAGACAGAGTGAAGAATAGAGCCAAAAATTACCTTTGGCTCGACGATTCTTTAGTCCGTCTATTGGTTGACGGTAGCCATATGCATGTCCCGTGGTCAATTGAACAACTTTCTCTAATCGACCAATTCACACCGAGCTTAGTCACTACAGACCACGGGTACTAGAGAGAGGAGGTGCTTCCAACCACCACGACAATTGGAGACTATAACAGCTAACCACCTTCCATTTCCCACGACAATGTTAACATTATCTTTGATCTCATTGCATTTTGAATTTCAATGTGAGGGCCATTGAAGGCCGACATTAGATATTGTCGAATTCCGCTCTAATTCAATACTAAATCAACTAAAAATCCAATAAACCTTTACTTTTGATCGAATTGCAATCCACTCAAACTTCATTAAATTCCACTCAAATTCCACTTTAAAACCAATAAAAATCCACGAACAGAGAAAACCTTTTACAAATACAATTATAATCCTCGAATAGTAAAATCATTTTACGGAAACATGTAATTTTTTTTTTCATCGCACATGTAATTTCGAAATTGTAGTGCCTACATTTTAATTAATTTTGAATTAAAATTAGTTAATACATGAAAAAAGAAAAATGTAAGTTAAAACGCTTTATTCTTGAGCTAAAACGTGAACGAGGTTTTGTCGCTTGGTGTTCGGCGTATTCATCATTTGCCGCTTGAAATTCGTCGCTTGAAATTCGCCGCTTGAAATTTGCCGCTTTTTGCCGCTTGATATTCACCGTTTAGTATTTGCCTCTCAAATATGATTGGAATTTCCATTCATTTCGTTGCCGCGCCAGATTTCGCATTTTGCAGTTAGCTATAGAAAACCTAAAATTTCCGGGAATTTAAAATTTTGCACCGGGCTTCCCTTTCCAAATTCTTTCTGCTTTGGTTCCTCGCGCGTCCTGCATCTGAAACTCACTCTCTATTTTGCCCTCCCTCTCTCTTTTGCTCTCTTTCCTCTCTCTCCTCCAACCTACCCTCGAACTCGCTCCTCTATGTCTCTCTGTAGCCAGAAGTGACGGATTTTCCTGCCTCAGTCCTCTCTCCGGCGTGACGTGACGGAAATCCACTTATATTGTAGTCATGGCTGATGATAATAGGATGGATGGAGACGCAGACTTCATGAGCAACGAGCCCATACGAGGCATTTGTCAAGACATGTGTCCAGGTAAGATACTGACCAGGACGCCATATAGTTTGTTTAGAAAGTGGGAGGGAGAGAGAGCGAGCGGGAGGGAGAGAGGGAGAGGGAGAGAGAGAGGCAGAGATAGAGGAATCGTCGACAGTATGTCATTTTTCTGTACTTCAGTTAGAGGAATCCTTTTTGAACTTTCACACATGTGTCACAACGCAAAAGCAATGATCACCAGGTTCTATTTTACGGTGAAGTGGAGCTTCCGGCTATATCTGGAAACATATAGCCAATTACGTTTGTTTATTGTCGACACATTGTTTTAGTTTTGTTGTTAGTCTTCTTTTTAATTCTTTACATAGCGTATAAAATTTCGCTGATGGACCTCATAGTTGTGGCACCTTCAAACTGGTTCTGGTAGTAATGATGATAATGTTAAAGGGAAAAAATACAAATGACAAAACTTGTCACTGAAGATGACAAATTACGTCTCTCGTGTGCAATATAGACACAGTCACATATTTCATCGAAGTATTCTTTGTCATCTCCTTTAAACTCGTTAAAAAACTACACCTCCAATCGTTATTAGAGTTTATCACTGTAATTCCACGCAATGTTTTTTTTACCCGAAATCATAAACAAGTGTTAAAAACACTATTTTAAGTAAGTGCCCCTTAATAATCCACGTTACAGAACATAATCTAGTGATTCTACTAAATAAATAACGTTAATAAAGTCAATGTTGAAAAATACTCTTAAAGAATCCCTAAAAAAACGTACAAAAATTGTATTATTACGGTCATGTTAGATACTTATGTCAGTACGCGACAACATTTTCACGACAGTGAATAATGTGGCTAGCGTTGATTTGGTCTTATGTGAACAACATGATCCACAAAATGAAGAAATAACAAAATAAAGAAGGTGAATGATTCCAGACTCCATAGCTGTCTCCAGCTCATAGGGGGGATTAGCTCTTTATGCCAGTGAGGATGACAATAGTGTTACACACATGTGATGTGGGAATGGAACAGGAAGTTGTCGATTTAACCGAGTGATTTTGTGTTAAAAAAGGAGAAGCAGTTTGTTTTAGCCAAATTCTGTGCTGTCGTTTTCCGTTGAGAAGTTGATTTTAAACGAAACCAAATACAACTCTCAACTGTCGTTTGGTCATTTGTGACTTGCTTATTGGAGCCAGGTGAAGCTTTTGTCGTCCATCGCATCCACAGTCATCATGGGACACTGTAGCTCAGACAGAGGAAAGTTTTCTCATTGGAGGGGGGGGAGGGAGAGTGAATTTGCAGC
Source organism: Zygnema cylindricum (assembly GCA_037447655.1). NCBI lineage: Eukaryota > Viridiplantae > Streptophyta > Zygnematophyceae > Zygnematales > Zygnemataceae > Zygnema > Zygnema cylindricum. Next base: position 186,676 of record JBBHKE010002304.1, read on the forward strand.
ACCTGAAAGGGAAATTCGTGAGCGAACCGGGGCTTTAGACCCTTTTGAACGTGTCGACGGTGACCGCAATCAAACTAGTGTGGATTTGGCGTTAAAAAAGGTTCATATCTTGTGGAACTTGTTTAATTCTGTTTTGTTCTAGAGAAGATTGGTCACTTTTTGCATAAAGTATTCCAAGAGAAGTTTTTACATTTAGGTAGAGAGAAAAAATAACAGACCTGAAAGAAGAAAAAAACTGTCACACCATGTTACTTCGTTTCTTGTTAGCCGTGAATGACAATTTTGTACTTTTGCCTAATGGTAACAAGTAGTAGTTTTTTTTACTTCTGCTCAGCTTTTGGCTTTTTCTGCTTAGCCTTTGGCGTTTTATTTTTTTCAAGTTGTCTCTGTATTTTAAACTCTTCTTGTTCACCTTTTGCAATATTGCAGTATACAAGAACACCAGAGCGATCTCCAGAGGCCATAAGACCCCTTCCAGTTTTACAACAAAGCATGGCATATATGCTTTCACTATTGGACCGTCCCTATAATAGGGGAGACCTCTTAGGCCATCACTCCTTTCTATGGGATCGTATGAGGGCAGTTCGCATGGATTTGCGAATGCAACATCTCTTTGGAGCCGAGGCTATTCAGATGCATGAGCAAATGGTAGTTATTAATTTCTGACATCCACGGTATTTGTTGTTCATCACGATCCTGTCTTTCTCCTTTGTTTTTCTAATCCCCCTGTCATTTTCCCGTGTTCTTTTTTTTGTTCTTGTTTTTCTTGTGTTTTTATTTTTGCTGATCTATTGGGGCTGTTGGTGGGATGAAGATTCGGTTTCACATAGTTGCTATGCATGAGCTTTGTGAGCATCCTAAGCCGGAGGGTTTAACGGAGGGTTTCGATGCTCATCTTAATATTGAACAAATGAATAAAGCCTGCGTAGACCTCTTTGAGATGTATAACGACCATCGAAGTCGAGGCGAGCCGGTGGCAAGTGAGGCCGAGTTTCGAGGCTACTATGCCCTCTTGAAGATTGATCAACATCCTGGGTTTAATGTAAGACATTTTTTTTTTGTAATTGTACATCTTGAAGCTCTTTTTGAATTACTTCGTTTTCCAACAATTCTCATGCTCTCAATGTATTTCCCCTTCATCTCCGTGAGTTTGCTGGTTGCCGTTTGTACACTTTACCCGGTATTAAAACGCCGACAAAACATAAAACTTTTTGCTTCGCTGGTTTTTTCAATCAGGTGCAACCTGGAGAGCTTGCAAAAGATTTATCCCATATGCCTCCTGAAATACGAAGAACTCCTGAAGTGCTTTTTGCACGTGAGGTCGCCAGGTGTGTCTCATCACATAAGTTTATGCAGAGCCAATGTTGTTCTTCAGTTCTTTGATTTATTTAGACTGTTCTTTTCATAATCTGTACATCTTAGGTGATCTTTTGCTTCCTTCTTTCTTTTCAATGCCTCCTCGTTGTCGCCTCTCTCAGTTTGACACTGCCTCTTTTTTTAAAGACTTCGGAGGACCTGAATTTTTGCACTTAATCACTTCAATAATAGTGGTTTTTGTAGGACTTATGTGATTATGTTTGTATGGGGCTTCCCACGTTTCAGGGCCACCCGATCAGGAAATTTCGTCGCATTTTTTCGACTAGCCCGGAAGGCAACCTACTTGCAAGCTTGCCTTATGCATGCCCACTTTTCTAAGGTATACCTTTATCCTGGTGTCTCACTATAGTATTAGAACAGTCTTATTATGCTTTGAAGTCTCATTCTTTCCTACCCTGTTTAGGCATCTTATTTTCTGTACTTAATTTAGCCATAGACCGATTGTATTCTGTGCTGTTGGGGGACCTTTGAGAATTGTTAGGTTGTCTAGATAAGCAATGTTGGATAACATATAAATGTTTTTAATACTTAACATAATTTTTGCTATCCTTCAAACTCAACAACGTGACATTCAACTTTAGAGTTTGGCATTTGGATCTATTTGATCACCATAAAATTTTGCAAGCTGACTGATGTATAATACAATACATTATAATTGGGATGGTTGTTATATTACAATGAAGTTGGGCATGTCCTTTCTTTTTGGCTCACGAAGAATCTCACAAGTTGACTGGTGTATAATTTAATTGACTCTATTTATGATGTTTGTTATGCGTTGTAATGAATATGGGCATATCCTATGCTTTGTGGCTCATAAGGAATCTCACAAGCTGACAGATGATTATAATGAAAAAAATCACGATTCTGATGATTGCTATGTTATAATGAAGATTTGGGCATCTCCTTTGCTTTATGGCTCATCAAGTTTCTCATAGGAGAGTCTCCTTTGGTCTGAAAAATGGGTCAGGTTCGTGCCGAGGCTCTGGCAGCAATTAACACTGGACTCGGACCAAAACAAATCATGTCACTTGATGATATTTCAACCACCTTAGCTATGGAGGTCAGCTATTTTTCCCTACCCGTTCTGTCGATAATTGCAATGTAGGAAGGTGTTTTTGAAGTCACAGTATGTTGATGGTCGGTTTACTGTTTGAATTTGTCGTCATTTATTTATCTCCTTTTATTTTTAAAGCAACCTTCCTGCAAGTCTTTATGAGTTGGCATATAAGAAAAAGGTTTTTTTTTCGTTTGTTTGTTTTTTGTTATCTCCATTTCATCTGTTTTCTCCACATTGATTGCAAAATTTTCGTTTCATTCTGGTCCAAATAAACTTTTGTATAGAGTGGAGGTGAGTTTGGCTATTGGACAAGCACCTTCCACAAGGTTTATCTTCACACGCATCAATCTCATTGTCATGAGTAGCAATTAATGTCAACTAATTACTAGTAAATGTCAATTTATTGATTCTCAGTTTTATTTTGATTCTTCAATGACAGGGAGAGTACATCGAAGAGTTTATCTGTCAACAAGGCCTGAAGGTGAATTTCTCTCCAGAGAACGGATCTCATATTGTGAAGGAACGAGGGATTTCGGGGGTGCGACAAGAAAATCTGACTCGTCAGTCTCCTCTCGTTCAATCCAAAAGGTCCCAAAGTGTAGTAACTGATGTGATCACCAAGGGAAGGACCCCATCTAGTTTCTCGCCTCTCATCATTTCCCGTCCCGTGGGTCCTGTTCAACAGTCAAATAAATCGTCAAATAATTCGTTTCTCCCGTCGATGTCAAGCGGTTTTTTTAAATCTCCGGTACGCGATATTGGGTCAACAGTACCTTCATTTGCTTTCGAGGCAGGTGGAGGACAACAGGCAATCATCAACGGAGGGATAGGTGGAGGTCAAGGGACAGATGGTTTAGAAGCTAAAAAAGAAAAAGCAAGAAAGGACCTCCAGGAAGCGAAAGAAAGAGAGGCACGAAAAGAAAAGGAGAGGCAGGAGAGGCTGGAGATGATGAAGAGAATGGAGAGAGAGAAGATGCTGGAGAAAGAGAGAGAGAACCAAAGGCGACAGATGTTGGAAGTTAAAAGCCAGAGGGAGAGAGAGGAGAGAGAAGAGGAGACGAAGAGAAGACAAGCAGCAGCGGCAGAAGCAGCGGCACTTGCAGAGCGTGAGGCTCGTCAAAAAAGGATAAAGGAAAAGGAAAGATTGGAGAAGGAAAGAATGGAGAAGGAAAGAGAAAGAATGGAGAGAAGGAAAATTGAAATGGATAAGAGAGCTCATCAAGCAGCAGCTGTGAGGCATAAGGAGGAAGCAGAATCCGGCAAATTACGAACCCTAATCAGGTCAGAAAGACTCCCTTGACCCACTTTTGCGAGTTTTATTTTTTTCGTTTGTCAGAAGGGTTGAAGCAATTTTTCAGTAGAGTGACATGGGCAGGTACTTTAGAGGTTCGTCACCTGAAAAACCCTAAAAAAAATAAAAAATAAACCTTCAAAATATATAGAATGCTCTCTGTGCTGAATTTCCTTCCGCATCGGTAACTTCTCATGCATACAATAAGTAAAAACCAATTAATGTCCATTTTCAGGCGTTGGCGAAAACAAGTGATGGGAAGACCACTTTCATTTACAGCAAGACAGTTAGACGAACAGGCAAAGCATTTGAGGACTCAACTGGAGCAAAAAAGGAAAGACATGTGGGTTTCTCTCGACATTCCTTCTCTTATTGGATCGGCTCTGCGAGCCAAGAATTCGGACACGGATTGTTTATGCTTCAAGCTACTTGTGTGTAGCCGTATTCTGGATAAACCATTGTCTCGCCACAAAAAGGTAGAGGAATTCTCGCTCTCTTCACGGTCAGTGTTTCTAGTTGAGGCACAGCTATATGCAAAAAAACACACTCTCGAAGGGATTGAAATTTTCCTTCGGAGTGCATATTCTATTTCTGGGAAGAAATCTATAGAAGGGTATAAGAAATGTGTTTATAGTAATGTGAAGGAGAAGATGAGGCTGAAGGACTGACCTAAGTTTAGCTGTCTCGATTGTTGTCACTTCTTTTCATCAATGCCCGTTTCTAAACTTTTTTGGAGTTGTGTGTTTATGAACAGGTGCCTGACTATAATACCATGCGTCTTAGTAAATGGCTTCGGTCAAAGCTCATCCCAACAGGAACGACACCAGAATGGAAGGAAGGCACTCCAGGAGAACCACCTTCTGAAGCCACTCTAGCTAATGTGGTGGTCAACATTGATGGTTTTGAAAGGAGGGTAGGACTAAAATCGAAGGCAGAGTCGAGTCAGTTATGCTACATTGCTAAGGAGGTGGGATTTGATGACATCTCTTTACCAGCAGTTGATGCTGGTCATGGTACATCAGCAGTGATATTTATAGTGGACGCCTCTCAGCCTCTGGTAGTTGAAAGGGAAAGGCTAAAGTCAGTCGTAGACTGCCTCGCGCCTGAAGCAAAAGCATCTCTTTTGATCCTGGCACCTAGAACACTGAAAGAGGAAAAGAGAAAGGGTGGAGTTTCGGACTATGTTGGTGAAATTCAACACGCCATTTTTCCTCTTCATGAACATGACAACATTTGGGATATTGGCGTAGAGCTGGAGTCCTCACGGAAGAGACAAAGAGGTGCTCCACAAGTGGGAACGCTGAGAGAGAAGAGGTCGTCTCTTGACAACCAGACACTGACTCAGTTATTGGCTCAAGATTTGGAGGTGGAGGCACTTGAAAAAGGACGTGTGGTGGCCTGGAAGATAGTTCCTATTGCTGTGACATTAGAGGAGCCGTCTTTCGGTAGAAAACTTGCTTCAACGATTGTATCAAGTTATATTGAAGACACTCCTCTTATAGATGGACTTAAGTGGTTGGCCGAAAATGCTCCTTCTCAGCCATCTCTCCGGGGAGTAGAGGCACGGAAGTTGGTGATGGAATCTATCGATTCTGCTGTACAACGATTGGCTGTGATTGATCCTAGGAAAATCTTGCCTGAGGATGTAATAGATGTGATTAACACTGCCTTGTGTCACATACAAAAAAATGTCAAACTGTTGTACGGTCAATGTCCTCCTATGTGGCCACCACCAGAATTGCCGGAAAACAAAATAGCACCTGAACTACTCCCACGACCAGATTCTCTCTCTGCTGAAGGTGTAGCCAAGGCTGTTCAGTTCCTCGATCGCTGTTTCCTCCCTAAATTTAATAATGCTCTGTTATCATTACCAGGGGAAAACTCCCCTCCTCGGAGTCTCCAGCAGCAATCGGCAGAACTTCGAGAAGTTCTGGCAGCCTATCTTTCTTCTTTAGACCCTCCTGCGCCTACTTGGGTAATAAAGCATGAAGTAGACAGTCTCTTGGAGCACAGCTGTTCAGTTATCCGGAACGGAAACCAGCAGATTTTGGTGCCCATGTGGGTACACGTCTTTAAAGGCCTTGTTTCTATGAGGCTTACTCACACCCTTGTTAGTGACTCAGACATGCATCTTTACGTTCTTAGCAGAACTAAGAAACTTAGAGAGACTGTGCTTGAGGTGGGTGGTAAAAGTTCGTTTGTTCCCGCACCCCTCAGCCAACTGATTGCATCAGAAAAGGAGGAAGAGCTGAAGCAGTCCAAGCTTCAAATACTCGATACGCCTTCTGGGGAAAGAGCTATAAACCTCCCAACTAAGGAAGATCAGACTTTGGAGGAAAGAAATATGAACTCCAGAACTACGGAATTTGCGGAGCAGTTGTCTAAAATTGGGAAGCTGCAACCAGTCTCGAGGACTGACCCGAGGCGAAGATTTTGCTTCCAGAGAACAAAAGCAAGTACTGATATTGTACAGATGTTGGAACGTGTAAAATCGGTTGTCTGGGGAAGCCAATTAGAACTCGAAACAGATCCTGACGTTTATGCGCACATGGATGTTCGAAAACGACGGACTGCGCATGAGATTCTGGAGTCTACACCGAAAAAGAAGCTTGTAACAATGGTGAGCATTTCCAGCAATATCTGGTCTGTACCCATTTGTTTTTGTTTGGCTTATCTTCCCATCTACCTCAATGTTTTTTCTGAATGTTTCCCTCTGTTTCTATTTGATCGACACTGAAAATTGTAATTCGAGTGCCCTGATTGCGGCCAGACATTTTGTTTGTATCTAGAGTGCAAAAAATATAGTCTTTCTGTTTATTTGATAGAGCATATTCTCATCATGTATTGTTTGGCAAACAGAGGCTGGAATTATTAATAAATGTGTATTTGATTACGTTGTATTACTTACAATAAGGCCAACTTAGTAGTGCTACCACACCTGACAGTGTGACTTTTCGCACATGAAAATGCACAGACTTAGGCATCTTTCTGTTGAAACTTGTCATATCATGAGTGTATATAGTAGGCAAGTTGATCTGAAGATGATTTGCTTCATCTTTTGCAGAAGAATGAGAACAGTCAACAGGAAGCTGAGCTCAGCTTTGGAGGAGAATGGCAAAAGCGTGCGATTGGAACGGGTACTCCTGTGTCTGAGCGTGGAGAGATCCGAACAACTTCTGGTACCTTGCGACAGGAAAATGTGACACAAGATGGTAATCCGAGATTTTTGAAACCTCGAGCAGAAGCCTTGAGTGAGCGAACGAAGATGCCTATGTCAGGGCTAAGGAGCATTTCAGAGATGACGACCAATCGGAAGGAAGATGATGTGAACGTTGTCCTCCGGCAAAGAGAATTCAGTATTGCACGAGAAGCAGAGCAAATAAGGATGAAACGTAGGACAGGGAACATGTTGGAAGCAGTACAGGCAAGCAGGAAAAAACTAAAGGCCATGACAGAAGCAGTTTTGAGTTCGGCGAGGAAGAAGCGAGAATCAATGATGGCGGCGGATACTTCCTTGGTGGAAAGATTGGAGGCAAGGCAAGACTTTGCTTGATAGGCGGTTGTGACTAGTTCGATATGTATATTCTTTAGTTTTTCATTCATTCATGGGAGTCCTTTAACAGTATTCTTTTTTGGGTTGGGCTGATTGCTCCCACCACTTTTGGCTCATTGATTCGTGGTACTGAACACATTGTTCGACGTTAGAGTTAGTGGTTTTTCAATACATCATGGAAAGGATTCAAATAATTGGTTGTTAAGTTTTTCAGCCTACATTGTTTCGTGTAAATTATTCTGTTCGTACACTGAAGATGTTTTGGAAGTAGGCAAAGTGGAATTAATTTCTCGCAAAACTCACACCAGAATGGTGTGATTAGACTGTAGGAGGTTTAGAAGGCCAAATCAAATTAGACTTTGGGGCTGATCAGCTCTTCAAGATTAATTTCTCAGCGAATGGGTCAACATATTGCATTCTGTATCATTAGTCTTGTTTAAATTTCTCCACCAAAAAATTGTTGAAGGAAAGGTAGTGAAGGAATTCAATTATAGTAGGAGCGAAATCAAATCAAAATGTCGAAAAGTAGCGTGTGGACTGTTTTGCTCAATTCACGCCAATTTTGCTCTTCGGTTATAATTCACTTTGTGAGATACTTGGGTTCAAAAAAACATCAATTTGGGGCACGAGGGTGTTACTGAATATTTTGGTAGAGTGTTGCTATCATCATTTTCTGACCTCAAAGCATCATCATCATAGTGGAGACTATTTTCAGGAAAAAGGAAAATACTGACGCTGGATTTAGCATTGCCAAGTTTACTGGCCGGTTTGCATTTGATTATGTTGTACAACAATAATAATGTGACCTTGGGAATTTTCAAAGTGCAAGTTGCTCCCATTAAAAGTCCTTTGAGAGAAATAGTGTGACGAACAAAAGTTACTGAAAATAGCGTGACGAGGGAATGTTACGAAATTTCGTTTTTATTTTCGGTTGTATTTTGGAAATCGCGTGTCATGTGCAAATCTTACGATTTTTCGTTGGTTTTGCATCATGACACGTAGCTTAATCGTCCAGCGTGTCACGATTTTTTTTTTCTGTATCTGCCAAGCCACCTCTTCGAGGTGGGTAGAAAGTTACAGAAAAAAATGAAGCGATCTCCTCGCAGATGAACATCCGACGACTAGTATTACCTCCAAGGCCTTCGGAGAGTATCAACAAGATTTTTTGTAATGTAGTTTTTCGTATAAAAACAAAATAGGCGGTACGACTTGGTACAAAGGGTCGCGGATTTCTGTAAACTACGCCACTTTCCGCAAGATGGAACGTCACCCTTATTTACGCTAATTGGGAATGTCGTTTTTTTTGGAAATAATTTTATTCTATTTTTTCGTATACTCTAATTTGTAAACTGCTTTGTAAAAATTTTCGGTGCAGAATATCTCCACACTAAAATATGTGCATGTAGAAATTGTTCAAATCGTACGCCGTCGCGTTTTTTTGACATCCGCGAATGCCGGAAGATATATACGCAATTACATGTTAGCGCGACTACGGGACAGCGTGAATATCTTTTATGTACTTTTATACTTGAAAAAGTACAAAAGAGTACGACTCTGACAGACCGTATATCACACTATTTGTGTTGGCACTATATTAGAGTCATAAATCCTATTTAATGGGTTACCTCAAATAACGTGTAGAAACATTTAGAATGTTTATTTTATTTGAGAATTTGCCGAAAAAAACAGGGTACCTCAATTAGCGTTCAACACGCTAATAGCGATTCACGATGTAGTTAAACTTTGACACTAATAACGATTCGCGTTGTACATATAGCGTTTCCAATACTGTCCTGTAGTTTTCGTACATCTTGGCTTCAACCAGCAGTAGGAACGTCGCAAAAGGGTAGAAGAAGCTACAGAAGGTACTAAATGTTGCCAGGGTTCAGATCCTCGTAGTCCTCCTTGTTTTCAAAAAGACGTAGTAGTCAGTGGTGAACTAAAAGAGGGAAAGTTGGGAGAAAGGAATTTGAGAGGGAGAGAGAGAGAGAGAGAGAGAGCTAAAAGAGGTCAGCGAGATTCAGAAACAGAGAGGGACAAGGGCAGCATAAAATGGTGAGAGGGGAAGAGAGAGTGTTAGGAACAGCGGAGGAGATGAAGGGAGGAATAAGACTGAGTGACGTAGAACAGAGGGAGATCCTGGTAAGGAGAAGGGGAGGGAGAGTGAGGGAAGAGTTTGGAGTTTGCATTGTGTCGATAGTAATAAATTCCCGCCGCTCATTTTTTTCCCCCTGTAAACCACGTCAAGTCTTTACGGAGAGGATTTTAGAGTTCTAATGTCCTCTCTAAGAAGCCTTGCCATGTAATGTCGGTGTGCCTTTAATCCTTCTCCTCTTTTACGTTTTTGTTATTTTCTTATTTTTTCTTAGTTTTCTGCCGAGTTTGTTGTCTTTTTTCGTAGATATTATAATCATAAGGGTTTGTTGGTTCTGAATTGCAATAAGTGTCAAGCTTGTCATGGAAACCACAGTTCAATTGTGCGAAAGTTACTGGAAACGCTACCAATGGTCAGCCCGTACTGTACGTGTATTTTATGGAATAATATGCGTATGGTACGGGGTCACCAAATATAGTGTTTCTTATTTTTTTCGTTCATTTGAACTATGATAGCAAGGTGGTTTCAGAAGGAATGTTCAAGGTCCTGAGTGTATTTCCGCACTGTATTCTTGTACGTTGTACTGTACGTCTACTTCCAATTAATGAACTTTTAACTTTTATATTAAAGAAAGTAAGTTTTGTTTTAGTGCACACGTACTGAGGGTTGACGGGCAACTCTTCTTGTTTACCCTAATTTTCGGTGCACAAAGTAAGGAGTTCCTCATGCTTTGCTGCTAAAACTTTTGATGTTTTTGCGGTCAGGAGAAACTGCACATCCTGTTTTCTTTGTTTTTAGACATTTACCCATCATTTTACTTTCATTTTCATTGTCGTACTTAGTGTTTGGGAAGCTGAGAAGAAGTTTGTTGTTCGAAAAAAGCTGTCATTAGACTTGTTCCATCCACGGATCTCACCAATTTGCTGTACGATGCCTGTGCTGATGCTTCAAAATTCGTACCTCCACATGTCCTCTTGCTTCAGGTTTCAATACGTGATCGGACAACATTACAGTAAATGATGAGTGGAATTTTTTCTGCTGGATGTCAAGTTGTGACCTAAAAAGTGTACATCTCTGAAAATGCCGGCGTCCGCACAATACTCAAATTCTACCAAGGCTTGCAACTGCTGTTTACTCAGGTATTTTTTAACCACTTTCTATTGCAAGTTCTTTTTGCTTTATATTTGTTTGCTTCTGATGTATACAAGTGCATGCTCTTTTTTTATTATCATTTTTCAACAGTTGTTCCACTTTTTAGTGAAATATTGTATATTGCTTTGCCAACTCTCTGGCGTGTCCATTTCGCCAAGGGCATAACAGTTTAAATCCTTGCGAGAAGATCCGAGCATACGCACCTGGAGACGTGTGCCTTTCTTGTTCGAAATAGTTTGTATACATTCAATGTACCAACTTCTTATGCTTGGCTTCTTTTCTCTCTACCTATATTTGCCGTTTGTTCCTTGGTTTCGAATGACTCAGTCTTTGTTTTGTAGAATAAACGTATACTGTGAGATTCGTATTGAAGTTTATCCTCAGGATTCATAGTAAAAAAATTTATTGAAGTTTATCCTCAGGATTCATAGTGAAATTTTTTAGTTTTTTTTTGCTTTTTCAGTTCTTGTTTTGTTACTTTCAAATTAGCATAAGAGAGTTTACCAAGCTTGTTGTAGATTACAAGGTTAATATTTAATAATTAAAAGCCTTTTCAAACAAGTGTTGGTTTTTGTTTTATGGCAACATGGTATGTCAAGAGAGCTGTTTTATATGTTGAGGCTGTCGTAACTGTGAATTTAAGGGAAAACTGAATTATATTGAGGTAAGTCTGGATGGCCAAAGCCGGCCTGGCAAACTGGTCTTTGAGTTTGTGTTTCTGACAAAATGAGATTCTTAATGATTCAGCTTGTGACATTTAGTCGAAAAGGTAGGAGCCTATATCAAAATAATGTACTATTTCTCATGTCATTTCCTTTTCAGTGGAGTATTCTAGTTATAACATGTACCGCTTTCTGTCTGTGGAGACTCTTGCTACGGTGTTGTTGATGTTTGGACATTGTTTTGAAAGGCAATTTCTGTCATCATCCACGAGAGTATCTCGCTTGTCTAAAAACAGGTTTGGGCTTCCCGGATAGAAACCAGAATGACAGGAGAGTTAAGGAGAACTTAATCCCATAAATTTGTAAAAATACCAAACACTTTCAAGTAGCAACTGCAAGAGTTGTCACATGTATGTCATCACATTATTGCTACCCTACATGTGTTAGAAGATTTCAAGGTCACACGGTTGGTCTTGCTAATGTTAATTCGCAGTTTACATTTTTTTCTGTGCATGGGTTTGATCTGTTTGGAGATGCTTATCAAAAGGTAAGGGTCGTGCCTCCCTATCGCAACCCTGGAGTGTGCACGGTGAAAACTTGATTTAAGTAGCAGAAAAAAAAGATTAACATTGTGAACAGGACAATGTGATACATTGATTCTTCGTTTGTGCGCCCAATGCATCTCCAGTACATGTGGGTCGGATAATCCTACATCTGCCCCTTGGTTAATCTTTTCTGTGTTGACATCTTGTTTCTGTCACACCGCAACGATGGTAGGCATTGGCATCACAGCGAAGTTCTTTTAGACCTTCCAAGAAACAACCGTTTATATTGTAATTTCACCTAATTCTTTTTCCTGGCTTTTTCAAAATACCTCTTTCACTCAACTTCTTGTTATGCTCTTTTCCCCCCTTTCCCCTCCTCTCGTTAGATTGGCTTAATAGGAATTTGGAATACCAGCCAAGTGATCCTCGACGGAGTGTGTGACTGTCTCTCTTTTATCTCGTCCATACTGACAGCAATGGGACAGAACCTCATCTACCACCATCAATATCATGGCGCTCTGACCATGAGAATTCGATACAAATACACATTTAGGAATGCAGAAGTTGCAATATGTAGGTCAAAACTGCAAAAGCAATTGGAAAGCTATGAGTCGTAAGCCTGTTATACATGGATTATCTATGACATCATGCAGGGTTACCAACGTTAAAAACTTCTGAAATATTATGCACAAACCCAGAAATGATGTGCACAGACAATGGATTATAATCGACCACTCAAAATCCGTTTCCTTTTCCCTCCAACACATTTTATGATAAATTTCCCACGCACCACCATGATATGCCAGAGGCATCTGACAAGAAGTTCTATAGGTAACTTTTGAACCAAAAAATACTTTATTTTTCTTTCCATAACTTTTTTTACAATTTTTAATGATTTTCGCTTAAATTGTTTGTTATCAATGTGCCTCACTCCCACTCAACGGTTGCTGGAGGTTTGGATGTGATGTCATAGACGACCCGGTTCACTCCACTAACACTATTACATATTTTTGACGCCACATCACCCAAGAATCGTGGCTCAAATTGGAACCTGCGACCCAAGCCAACAGCGTCAGGTTTTTAAAATGTGAAAAAAAACGACCTTAGAATCGTAAAAAACCCTGAAAAACCTTAAAGAACCCCTAAATACCTTCCCATTATACCTACCTACATCAATCTAATTTTGATGAAACCTTGGCCTGAAATAATATATCCTACGAAACATCCCCTCCTAGCCTTTCTTTCCCTTCCCTTCCCTCCCTTCCTTGTCTTTCTTCCTGTCATGGCGTACGACCACCTCTTCCCTCCCCCTCATAAACTCCCCAATCCGAGTCATGTAAGAACAAAGTTGTAAAAAAAAAAGATAGTAAAGAAACAGATTGTTAAGAAATAGATAATATAGAAAAAGATAGAGAGGAAAACGAGTATAGAAAAAAGAAGATAGTAAAAAAGAAAAAGATCATAAAAAGAAAGACCGTATCACCAAAAAAAGCCACAAAACCCCCAGACTACAAACATATAAAATATGACAAAAAAAACCTTTAAAAACTTACCAATCGGCTGTCATTCCATCCTGACTCGTAATGGCTCTAAGGGCCACCACATGGGAGTGGGTCCTCCGGTCTCCCTGCACTCCCACGGTTCGAACCGGAAGAAAAACCGCAAAAGCTTGCCATATATTGTCGTATAAACCTTCTTCTTTTATAGCGTTTATGAAAATCTCGTCAACCTGAAACACGAGGAGAGAGCGGAGACAAAATTTTCTTAAAACAACATCAATTTTGTCATGTTGTAAGCGACAACCTCGACCATCAGAAGAGAAAGTTTTCTTAAAAATTCTACAATTTTGTCACTTGTAAGCGAAATGGTTACCAGAGAAATCGGGATTGGTGAAGAAATGTTAGCAAAAACCAAAATAACGATGGGCAGGGTTGTTACCACCTCTGCAACCAAACTGTTTGCCAAGAAAGTACATATGTGATGTGTTTCACATTTTCACCATCACAACAAGCTCACTTCCCTCTTTTCCCTGTCCCTCTGTCTGCCTATCTCGCTCTCCCTTCTCACCCACCTGTGTCTCTCTCTCTGTCGGCCTCCCTCTCCCCCCTCACCGACCTATTTCTCCCTTTCTCTCTTACTGTCTGTCTCCCTCTCCCTCCTCATCCACTTGTATCTCTCTCTTTGACCCCCTCCTCCTCCCTCACCCACCTGTGTCTCTCTTTGACTGTCTCCCTCTCTCTCCCCGCCCACCTGTGCCTCTCACTTTGTCAGTCTCCCTCTCCCACCTCATCCAGCCTGACGCCGGCCTCCTTCATAGAGTGGTAGGCCGGCAACACTCTCTCCTCCTCTCCCCCCCTCTGGTAGGCCCTGAGAAGGAGAGTCCAGGTCTTGGTGGTTATCTCCACTCCTCCCTCTCTCATCTTCCCTACCACTCCCTCCGCCTCCTCCCACTTCCCCACTTGGGCGTAGCAGTTCAATAGAGTCTCATAACACACCTGTCTCCCTCCACCCCTTTACCTATTCGGTCAGTGGGTAGGGAGTGAGGAAAGAGTCTCCCTTTTTTAATTTTTTTTTGTTTGGTTTCAGAGGAAAAGGTTAGTGGAAAGAGGTGTGAGGAAGTAAAGGGGATAGAGGGAGAGACAGCGGGGAGAGAGGGGGGGAGGGAGAGAGGGTCAGCGGAGGGGAGGGCAGGAGAAAGGAGGGGCGTGGAGAGAAAGGGAGAAGAGGTGGAAGGATAGAGGGAGGAAAGGAAAGTGAACAGGAAAGATAGGAGGTTAAACAGAGAAGTAAAAGGACGGAGGGGAAATATGGTGACAGAGGAAGAGAAGATAAAAGACACAAAGACAGAGAGCCAGAGATATACAGCGACAACATGGAAAGAGGAAGAAGAGAGAGAGCCTAAGGGCCACAGTGATATAAAGGGACAAATGCCAGAGCCAGAGAGATTAAAACATAGAGAGAGAAAAAAAGAGGGGGGGGAGAGAGAGAGAGAGAGACAGAGAGTGAGAGAGAGAGAGGGGGAGAGAGAGAGAGAGAGAGAGAGAGAGAGAGAGAGAGAGAGGGAGAGAGAGAGAGAGAGAGAGAGAGAGAGAGAGAGAGAGAGAGAGAGAATGACGTCACCAGATCCAGTTGAAATCCTCTCTGTTTGATCTCCTCGTATACCTCCTCAGCCTCGGCCACTCTCCCCATCTGTCCGCACAAGTCCATGAGCATAGTGAGAGTGCCTTTTCCTGGACTGTGGCCGTCTCCTTTCATCCCCTCCATGGCTTCCCTCATCTCCTCCAACCGGCCGCGGTAGAAGTGGTAAGAGAGGATGGCTCTCCAACTGATATCATCGATAAATCCCGCATCGCAGCCCCTTAAAGGAGAGAGAGAGATAGATGGAAGAGATGGAGAGAGATAGATGGAAAGAGAGATAGAAATTGAAGACTAGAGAAATCAATAATCTAATCTGACACACAAGAAATAAATGACCAGCATCAAAAAAGAAAATTTTGCCTTCAGATCTTTTGGCACTTCATCAAAATATTACTAAGAATTAAATGCACTAGACATGCCAAGTCAAAAAAGAAAACGAGAGAGAGAGAGAGAATTTGAGAGAGAGAGGGAGGGGGGGGCTGGAAAAGGGGAGAGAGAGAGAGAGAGAGAGAGAGAGAGAGAGAGAGAGAGAGAGAGGAGAGAGAGAGAGAGAGAGAGGAGAAAACAAACCTTGCTTATCCGAAGCATCTCTTCGGGCAAGTTTTGTTCCTTGTGATAGGAGGCCATCAGTACTTTCAAATGTTGGGCCGTCGGTTTCCACCCCATGCTCCTCAGTTCCGTTAAACACAAATCCACACACTTCCAGTTTTTCATTGAACAGGAACACGCCTTTAAAACCGCTTCAATAAAAGCCTGCCGAAAGACAAAAAATAAAAAAATAAAGAAAAAGAAAAAAAAACAAAAAAGACAGAAATAACAAAAACTCCTTTTGTTACTCTGTTACACTACTTATTGCCTTCAGTTTGTGCCTCCTTCTTTCACTCTTTTCCTCCTTTGTTTATTTATTTTCATAATATCAATTTTTGTTTCAGAATTAAAACCTTTTGAAGTCATCGACTCTTATTGAAATGTTAAAATAGGAAAGGTGAACAAGGGGTTTTTTGTGGTTTTTACAGCAAAATCATACAAAAAACCATGTAGTAAAAACCAATAACATTAAAAACCTGATCAGGTTTTCCCTTGGAAATCCTCATATCCTTCAGAACTTCGGCCACAACATCCAATTGTCGACCTCGACCGAAAGCCATAACCAAATTAGCGTAGGTTCGAAGATTTGGAGAAGGTCCAGATTCCTGCAATAATAATTTACTTGTAATCTGGTCAGTGACAAACATCACAATAATGTGGTCTATAACAATCATAATAATAGTTATCATATTAACAATTTACTTTTAATCATGTCAGTAACAATCAAAATAGCAAGATTAATTTTGATATTAACAGTTATGCTAATCTAGTTTTAAATGACAAATGTAATTCATACATACGACATTCAACAGCATTAAAAAATTGACTGGTTTTGAGATCCTTTTGTTTTCCAGTTTTTTTAACATAGAAACTGAGTGATAAAACATAAGGAAGAAAACCCATATTGCATTTATACTTTTGAACCATGTATCAACATTTAGAAGCTTCACGTTTTTCAACGTTTTGCATAAATATTTGTAGACAGGCATAAATTAGCACTGCCAAATTCTCCAAACTCCATAGAAACCCCATAAAAACAGACATTGAACAGGACTCGCTTGTGTTCAATAAAGAAAATAGTTGCATGAACCCTTTGTAAAACAGACAAATTTTATTCTCGAAATTACACCAAGAAATTCTCTGAAAATCGACACAAACAGATAAAAACCAAATCGAAAATTGAGACCAAAACTGTGAAGAAAATTGACAAAAACGAAACTGAAACGGAATTGACACATGGAAACAGATAGACATCCTTTAATTCAAAACATTTTTTCTTCTCTCCATCACATACCTTCAATTCTTTGTAAAGTTGTGCAACATCGTGAAGCATATGAGCTGAGCCCAGAGAACTTAACAAACTGTTATATAAAACGATATCCGGTTTTATTCCTCGAGAATGCATTTCATGCAACAAATTTACGGCATCTTCCATGCGTTGCGCCTTTCCGTAAATCCCAACCATAATGGTATAAGTCACCAGTGCTTCTGTAGGCTTGTATTCTGTCAAAACATGAAACAATGTCAGAGTGACAACTGTCCATTTCAAAGAAGACTCACATTCACCACGCATCTGTCTATGACAACAAAAGTCTCGAGCCTTTGGTTCCATTAAGATTTCAACAAAAGTAAACCAAGAGAAGAAGAGGAAGTAGATTTTTTTTGTTTTTGTGTATTGATGATCAGCATGCCCAAGACAAACATGAGCAATTTAGGATTCAAATTGACTTTTTATGTACACATTATCCCCTTTCAAAATTGCTGCATGCTGATGCTGAGAACAAAAAAAAAAAAAACAAGAACAAAGCAAATTGAGTTTACGATTGGAACAAAGAGTTTGAGGCAAGCTCACCCTGTCGGTTCGAGATCCAATTAAAAAGATCTGTGGCTGCGTCAACATTTCCCGATTGCCCGAAAACACGGAGGGCCGCATGGAACGTGTAAATATCCATGGCCACACTCAGTTCTTCCATTTCTTTTAACAGTTGTACTGCCTTTCCATGCAGATTGGCTTTCAGATAGATGTTCAGCATGCAGTTGTACGGAACACTGAACCTGCACAACGGAATACAAACGGAATCTATGTGACAGGATATAGAGCAACAGAAAGTAGGGAAAATCTGAGAGAAAGAAGTGGTTAAACTGTTCTGAAAAAGACTCACAGAAATAATGAAAATCTGAGAGAGAAAAAGCACTTAAAATCTACAGAAAAAAGAACTCGCAGAAAGAAGTGAAATTCTGACAAAAAAAAGATCCTGCAGAAAGTTTGTGAAAAACTGAGAGAAAAAAAGAGCCAGAAATCAATCCTGAAAGCAATAAGAAACAAATTGAGCAGTTTAGATTTGACAGAAAATGGAAAGTTGACAGCAAAAACGCCTGGAGCAGGGAAAAAAGAATGGAGTGAATCAACCATTTTAGTGTAGACAAGTGTTGGTGTGTTTGTAAGTATATCAATACTGTTGATGGATACTACTTCAAAAATGGAGTTTTAGGATGAGTCCTGTCAACCTATTGCATGGGTTTATTAAATGAATTCGCAGAAGCCTCCCTCAAAACCTAGAAAATGAACTTGAAAGTTCAAAACGTCAACAGTTCGCACAATACTCGAGGACAGTTCACTCTTTCTAAAAGTTTCAAACAGTGCAGAAAACAGCATTCACAATGCTATTTAACCACCTAATCAAAGTTTAATAAAGAGCTCCATATGTTTCCCACAACAATCTTTGTCGTCCAAATGGTATCGACGTTTCATGAACCTGTTCTACATGATGCAAACCTGAACCTGAGTTTTTCCCAAACCAAACTGTAGATTTAACTAAATAACAACTTCATAATCATGATTACTTACTTGATTCCCTGCGTATTCATCTGCACAAGGATTCTCTCTGCCAAGGCCACTGTCTTCAAAGATGCTTCTTTTGATTCTTGAGAGTTTTGCAAAGCTGTCATCAAAGTCGTATAAATCTTAACTCCCGGTTCAACTCCAAGTCCGACCATACGATCGAAAACTTGCAGAGCTAAATCTACTCGCATCAAACGAACATGGCCCACAATCACAACCTCATACACTGAATCTGTTGGTGGGTGGTTGTTTGTTTCTAGGGTTTGTAGAATAGAATCTACAATACTCCATTTTCCAGCATCACCAAGAATTCGCATCAATTTTGCCAACACGCCCATATTTCCCTCGGCACGGTCGTTTTTTTGCATCCATTCGAAGATTTCTATAGCTCGTTGCCAGTCCTGCAGCAAAAAATGGTGAAAAAAGTCTGAGGCACTTTTTCCTGACAAGTAGTGAACGAGAACGAAAATGACCATCGAAATAAGAATGAAAATGAGAATGAACTTGGAAGTCAAGGACAAATAGTTTTTAGGCGTGGTCAACAATCCTATCGGCTTTTCAGCTAGACAATCCGTTAAGAGTTCACGGAGTGCTTCTTCCGATTGTGAGCTGTCAAATGATCTGTACTGTATGTCTCTATATTGAATCTGTTGTGTTCCGGTTATTAGTCGTCAACATTTTTCGGGCAGCCAAAGTACTTTTTCTCATCACAGAGTCTTCCAATTTTCAATCGTCACATCACGATCGAATGGTGAGACCATTACCTTTCGCTTGCTTCCCTTTAAAAAAAAACATACAACGCCTGATACAAAGTTAAAGACATTTGAATGCCCAAAAAACGACAACACCGTGTATCACTATTAGAGTTTAAGTTTTTTTCCCCACTTAAAACATCTTTTCTACATGCACAATATCCGATAGTTGCTATTGAAGGGCAGGATTCTCGCCTTCCGATCGGCGGTCTCCAATCAGAAATCAGAAATTAGTGCACGGAGAAAAGATGTTTTAAGAGTCAAAAAAAACATCATTGTAATAACGATACAGAGTGTAGCACTAATACCAGTGGGCAATGTACACAATAAACTTGGATTACAATGAATCAAAAAAACCAAACAATAAATCAAACTATCCTATGAAATCTCGCTCGAGGTTAACACTGTTTGATAACTAATTGCAACTTAGGTAACACCCTGCCCAGAAATAAAATCGAAAAAAGAAAAAAATATAAAAAAGTGTTTTAGGAACAGGGTATGTCTGGTACACGAGTAATTTTTGAGACTTTACCGCCAATATGAAACTATAATGCCATTTATTTTCTGCAACCATTTACTATAATTTTTCTTTTCCAAAACCTAGGGCTCTGACATATTTTCAACCACTCGTCATTGAAAATTTTGGACAAAATTTAGCAATTAATGCAATGGAAAACAACTGTGTTACAGACCAATAAAGAAGGGGGACTATCTTGCGACACCAATTAGGGTTGGAGGGGGAGAGGGAGAGGGAGAGCGAGAGGATTTTTTTTTTCACTTTAAGAAAGTTGTGGAACGGACCCACAAAGAAGAATATTTGTTTTCCTTTCTGTTTCTCCTTTAGTTTTTCTTTTTTATTTTCCTTTTCGTTTCTCTTTTTGTTTTCCTTTTTGTTTCTCTTTTTGTTTTCCTTTTTGTTTTTCTTTTTGTTTTCCTTTTTGTTTTCGTTTTGTTTTCTTTTTTGTTTTTCGTTTTGTTTTCCTTTTTGTTTTCCTTTTTGTTTCTCTTTTTGTTTCCTTTTCGTTTCTCTTTTTGTTTTTTAACCAGCCCTCATGGTTCAAGTCTTCTCTGTTTTTTCCGAAACAAAGTCGTCCAAAAGGTTACAAGGCACGCACGCTTTCAACCTTTGGTCTTTGTTTTTTTCAAAAAAGACAAAAATGTACCACGATGCAAACTCTCATTTTGGACAAGAAAAAGACAGAAGTATTTTCTAGTGGCATGGGTTTAACTTTTTGTAGGATTCTTGAAGACGTGGATGCCTTTAGAGAGAGAGAGAAAAAGGGGGAGGGGAGAAAGGGAGGGGGCGAGAGAGGGGGAGGGGAGAGAGGAGGGGGGAGAGAGGAGAGAGGGAGAAAGGAGAGGGGGAGAGAGAGGGAGAGACAGAGAGAGAGATGAGAAAAAAAACTCTTTGAAAAATGTAACCCATTTCAAAATATATTATTATCCAAAACTTCTTTACAAATTTTATAATTTTAAAATTCAAAATTTGATAGAAACTACACGGCCCGTCGTTATTTGAGTCGACCACTCTAATTCGATTGACTATTTTCTTCACCTAAAATCATAAGTTGGTTTTAAAATCTCCCACTCCCCACTTTTCCCCCCCTCCCCTCCCTCACCCAGTCTTCCTCTCCCCCCCGCTTTGTACAACATCCCTCCCTCTCCATCCCTCTGTTCCCCTCCCCTCCCTCCCTCCCCTCCATCCCTCTCCCCCCCTCCCTACCTTCTGCTTAGCCATTAGTATAGCCAAGTCCTCCCCACAGAGCTTTTGTCCTTTCTGCCCCATGACAGCTGTCACGTCTGCGTCACGTCGCTTTAGCTCGCTCGCCACCATCTGGACCAGCTTCCTCTCCCTCTTCCCCCCCCCTCTGCCTCCCTCTACCCCCTCCTCTCTCCCCCTCTCTCGCAACCCCGCTCTCTCCCTCGCCTCCAGTCCCTCCCACTTCCCGACTCTCTCCCTCTCATTACCACCGGTAACCTTCTGTTTGACACCTGTCCCTCCTCCTCCTCCTACTCCTACTCCTCTCTCCCGTTGGGCCGGACTCCTTTCCACTCTCTCCTCCCTCCTCCAAGTGGTACTTGACACGTGTCCTTTCCCAATAATTCTTGGACTTATCTTCTTCCGTACATTCACTTTGTCATCTTCCCCGGATAGGATATCCTTTCTCATTTCCTTACCTCCTCCATCCCCACTCAAAGCAAAACCCCCAAAAACGCTCTCCAAAGTATGGCTCGTTCCCTCTCCTCCCTCTCCTCTCTCTCCTCCTCCCTCTCCTCCCACTCCACTCTCTCCTCTCTCTCTGAAGTCCTCTGTGACACGTGTCAACACCTCCGCCCCTCTCCCTCCCCCCACCGACCCCCCCTCCGACCCAGGATTTCCAACCACTGTGCCTCCCCCAATTGCCACGTGGCGCTGTGTCCTCTGATTGCTCCCACGTGTCAAAATTCCCGATATTTGGAAAAATCTCACACGTGTGACTTGTTCGGCCGCGGCTGTCGCTTCTCTGTCATTGGTTCCTTTTCCGGGAAATGCGTAAATGCCACGTGGCAGGTCTTGGCACGTGCCACGCAGAGGGTCTAGCCACGAGCTGACACGTGGCAGTTCCAGCCACGTGGAGCTCAGCATGGTGAAAAGGGGCGGGGGGAGGGAGAGGAGGGAGGTGAAATTTTAGGTTTAGGGTTAAGGTGTTAGGGTGTTCGGGTTAGGGTTCAGGTGTAGGGTTAAGGAATTAGGGTTTGTTAGTCTATGTTTTGTACCTTCAGGGTTTTGTTAATTTAAGTGTTTGATATATTTAAGGATTTGTTGTATAAGGTCTTTGTTAATTTAGGGTTTCGTTCTTTTAGGGTTTGTTAGGGTTCCTTTATTTACAAGCATTTACGTCACAGCTATTCCAAAAAATGTTTTTTTTTTTTTTTTTCCTCGTAGTTGATTCAAATTGTTTGGAGGGAGGTTTCCCCAGGGTTAGAAATAATTTAAGTATTTTTCTAGGGTTTTCTTTGAGAAAATTTTCGCAGGTTCCTTTTTCAGAACTATTTTCTGGTTTTCATTTGTTTGAAAGTTTCCAGAAAAAATGTTGCGATATTTGAATATTATTTGCTTTCCTATTTTCTCTTATATGCAATTGTTTTTTTTAAAAGGTATATAGGGATCGGAGCTATATATCCCTCAAGGTGAATTTAAGAATTTTGGACAGATTTTGCAGTGTTTGTTTTAGAAATTTTGTGCTACTTCAGGGTTTAGGGTTTTAGGGATAAGTTTCCCGATTTCTGGCGAACGAAAACATAAAATCTGAAAATCAATTACCGTATCGGCATCGTATCGCCGTCGTACCGGTGGCGTATGGGATCGTCGAAAATTTGAAATGACGTCGTTCGATGGATTTTCGCACGGTATTATAGGATACTAATAATTACTAAATATTTATTGTTTTATACGAAATAGAAAAAGAGATCGTACTGTTAGCAATGATGTACAGATTATCAATAGAGATATTGTAGTATCAGAAGAATATCGAGTCACTGCGATACTTGTCCCAAATTGAGATACTTCAAATCAGATTTGTCAGCTGTAACTGGACGGAGTTTTTAAACTGAAGCTGTATCGAACGGTCTGGAAAACGGGCATGGTTTGGAAATGTAAATTACTCCAATTGGAGAACCTAGTATAGGCTACGAGTGAAACACAACCATAAAAGATTGCCTGCGATTCTTATAAAAGGTCACACATGGCGACAATGGCTGAACGTAAATGCCTAAATGGGTATTGATCGGACGGATCAAGATTGATTCCTCAAATCCGGCATAAATTTTTATAAATATCTGAACTTCTGATGTACACTCTCAACAGAGGAACGGGAAATGCAATGCATCCGACCAGGCGAGCCGACGAAAGTCCCTGCAGATAATCTGAGGGCGCCTGGCCGGCTGGATTGCGTCACGTGGCAGCAGAATTTAATCACAGTATCGGATTGGCTCCTGACTGTTGGGGATAGCGCTAATTGGAGGAATGTATATAACTGTACCTTCGTCATTCTCAAAAGATGCACTTTTTATCATCTGCAAACCGAACACTGATCATTGGCAGTTTCGGCTGATTTTTCTTGTCTCTCCTTCTTTTCCTTCTCTTTCTCCCTTTCAGTAATATACATACAGTTGATGTTTTAGAAACTACACACAAGTGTATTGTTGTCCTTCTTATCGCTCCCATCACTCAGTTATTTGTCACTTGTATGTGCGTGCGAGTGGTCAATGTACTCTTGCTAATAACTGGATCATTATTTGTTTGTTAATAGCAGTTTGTCCGAAGTAGAGTAAGATGATGTGAATCGGTTTTCTTTAATATTCTTAATATACACCCGATTTCATTTGTACAAAGTCAGTGTGTTTAATCATGTCGACTGCAGCTGGACCAGCTTGCAAGTTTGTAGTTTCTTCTTCATGTACAAACCTTTCTTGTAAATGGACAAGTTCCAAAATAGCTCAACCACTTGTAAAGTTTGGTAAAACTGGAAAACTCTTGAAAACTAGATGGAATCTGAAAATTGTTTCAGCTGTAAGCACTCAAGATAGGCCAATGAAAACGCAAACAATCGGCGGTAAACTGGCGAATGATAAAACAGGTCCTGATGGACGTCCTTTGGTGTTAGTTTTAAAGGATTTAAATGATGCAAGCTGTGCAGTTTCCGGGACTTTATTGCCGGATTTGGATTCTGATTGTCGTAGTTTGGCAACCAGAAATCGTACTTTATTTCCGTCTTTGTCAGATACTTTAAGTATGGAACGTGAATGGGCAATCGCATTGTCTGATCCACTGCCAGCAATAGTCACGAAGATTTTAAAAGAAAGGCCGAAACATTTGGATGAAAATTTTGTTTGGATGGAGTCTCAACCGACCAATGGCAATGCACTCAAAGTTAGAAAAGGTGTTTCTGAAAGACAAGAAATCCGAAAAGGTGTCTCTGCAAGACATCGTCGTCTAAAAGCGAGACAGGAACGGATTGCCAAGCAAGAAGAGTTTACAGACTCTGAGTTACTTTCCATTACACCTATTGCCAACCAAGAAATGTCTAGAAGAAGAATAGAAGTTGGACAGGATGCAGTTACTTCTTACCTGTCTCAGATTGGAAAGGTAAAGCTATTGACGAGGAGGGAGGAGGTGTTATTATCGGAACGATTTCAATCGGCCAGAAAGCTGGTAGCTGCAAAAGACCGGTAAGCAAAAGCATGCTCTATTTTTTTTTTCTGCATGTCAGTTAATTTTAACTGAAATCCTGTCCCTTGTTTTTTCTGGCTGTTTAAAAAAACCTGTGTACATTGTTTGATGACATCAGGAGCCTTCTGTTTCTTTTCTCTATTGCTGTTCCGTTTTACCTCTCACTCGGTGCAAACTCCCTCTTTTTCCTCTCTATTTCTCTCTTCTCCTTCTTCCTCATGTCTTTGCTCACTATCTTCTCTCGCTCTATCCTCCCTCTCTGTGTGGTATCACTTGAGTGTTTTCTGCGAGTGGCTTTAGATTTTTTTGTGATCTTACCTCAATTTATTGATTCCACTTGATTCTAATTGTCTCTACTTAATTCTATATATATTATTTTTATTTTTCCTTATCTTCTTGATTTTTATTGAATTTAATTGATTATATCTATAATCTGTGCATTTCATTGCCCTCACTTGTGCCTGTTTTGGTTTTTGGTTTTGTGGTTTCTCAGGCTGAAAGTAGAGTTGGGTCAAGAGCCTACAAATGCAGAATGGGCGAAGTGCTTGAACATGGAAGTTACAGTACTGCTGCGCCATGTGCGAGAAGGGATTATGGCCAAAAACAAACTCGTTTTGGCAAATCTCAGGCTGGTGGTTTCTGTCGCTAAGAATTACACAAAGTGTGGGATGGAGCTTCCTGATCTTATTCAGGTGTGAGCTGTTTCTGGCCTTTTTTGTGGATACTCATGGTTTGTGTAAACTATTCTGGTTGTGTTTTTGGCTGACTGCAAGTCGAAGAAAGGGAGCGGTTGCATCTCTTTAATTTGAGGGTGAGGATGAGGAAGTAGCTTTTAGTGTGGCATTGTCATCAGACAGATGGTCAAACGTACCATAGCCGGTGTGCATTTAGCGATTCAGCAAACTCTCAAAGACTGTATTATTATTCCTGAATCTCTTGACACGTTCTGGAATATCAATAAGGGCTCTCTACTGTTTTCCTATCTCCTTGTGAAGGCAGTTGCTGGGAGAGGGAGATGGGGAGAGAGAGAGGGAGGGGGAGAGGGAGACGGAGTTTGTTGGCTGACTCAAGTTACTGGTCGGACAGGCTGGAACTGTGGGCTTGCAACGAGGAGTGGAAAAGTTTGATCCAACAAAAGGATTTAAAATGTCCACTTATGTTCATTGGTGGATAAGACAAGTAAGCATCCAACTCCTGTCAGAAACTTGTTTCAGTAGTGATAACTGTCGGCAGACACTGCTGGTGGTTTGTAAAATTGCTTTCGGGGTTAAGGATGAAAATGGAGCAGCTGTGATGAATGAGGGTACTACCTTCAAATGGTACCTTGTTGTAGTCAAGGGTCGTTACCAGTAGGATGGGATAATAATCTCACTTCCTCATTCCTTAAAATCACAAAATACCGTGAAACTTTCAACAGTCTGTCTTTATGTATACATTTTATACGTGAGTGAAATTCTATTCAATGTTAGTTGAAATAGGAACATGACCACTTGTGCAGCTTAGTTAATTGAGCGAACAACTCTGAAGATAGGAATTATGTGATCATGGACGCATTCTAAGGAAATAGATCTGCTCATTTTTCACCACTTTGTTTGAGTTTCTTTAAGGGCTGATGTGAGCCGAACCTACTGGTCTAATTGGTAGTTGATGTTTTTTTACAATTTAGGCGAAAAGGCTGTGTTTGTGTTTGTGGGCAAACCATTTGTCAAAGCAGTTTCTACAGTGATGAATGTGTGTGGTGTGCAACTTCGATTATGCTATGATGTTACCATTTGCTAACTTCTTTGCTTCAATCAGGCCATGGAATAGAGCAGTTTATTGATTAGTGACATTCGAAAGTTGACATAGTTTGATAGCAGAGATGCTGGAAGGTGTGTGTTGGGCTATGTAAGTAACAAACCTGTGGTTACAGTTCTTGCGCAAAGGTAGTGTATTCTGGATGTCAGGCACAGGTTTTAAAGCCTTTTTGGTTGTATGATTCACTTTGACTACAGAGCATAAATCGAGCCTTGGCAGTCCATGGGATTATGATCCGAGTGCCGATGCATGCACATGAGACGTGGTCACAAATCAGGGCAGCAAAAAATATGTTGCGGATGTCTGGGCAAGAACCATCAATACCGGTACAGCCACATTCTCACTGGGCTTTGGAGTATTTTTTTCTTACAGCAGTAAGTGTAATGATGATGGCATCAATGAATAGCAGGCTAATTTGATTACAAATTTTGTTAAAGTTGTTCCATGGTTGTGTCTGTCTCGAATCAAACTTATAAGAGTAACTTTTGTGGTGTAAGTTGAAAAGCATCTGAATTGCACTTTTGTGGTAATGGACGCTTGCAGAAGCTTGTGGAATATTTGGGAATTCCTGAGAAGAAGATTCGAAATGCTCTGCGGGTAATACTCCCTCTCCTGTCTTACTGGCCCATGAGGTTCAAGCTTTCTTTGAAAATTGAGGGAAGCGTCATCGAATGATGTTGAGTGAAGATTAACCAATAATACTCAGACTTAAAATCCAGCTTCTCTGATTAGTCATATCAACCAGTGCTGATACAATGGATGCATGTTCCTTTTTAGCCAAGTGGCCTTGCTCAAGGAAGAGAGGCTGTGTGCTATCAAATGGATTCAACAAATGAAATGGTCTTCCCATCATGTGCTTTGTTGTTGGCAGTTTGTCTTTTGTATTGCTAGTTTTTCAATCTCACTTTTTTTTTTTCGGTTATTCGTACAACAGCTACAGGTCTCCTTTTCAGACCTTGACGGTTGGTGTTTTTCTTTTTGACAAAACAGGTCCACAGAAACATCAGATCATTCGAGGAAGATATATGGAACAATAAATCACCTGACGATGATGGTACAAGCTTACATCATGTATGTAATCAGATGTAAAGTGGGCAGTTCAAGCTGGGTGGTGTGTTTATTGAAGTGCTAATTTCGTAATAACACAGAGTTCAGAAGTTAAGCTGTGGGATCAGTGAGTTTTTTGTCTCAAATGAGCAGATCAGTATTTTAATTGCACCTAAGTGTATGTTCCAAATACTATACGAGAGCTGAGGCTTGTGGTGGAGTAAAAATTAACTCTTTAGACATAAACCTGGAAGATGAGAAGTAGTAATTTATAGTCATGCAGTTGATGCTCTACTTTCCTTTCTGAAATATATCCTCGCTATTGCGCGTCCCAAAATCTCTGATTCAAATGATTTTGCTTTCATAAGTTGTCGGAGTAGCTTTTATGCAGCTGTACGGTAAGATTGTTGTTTTTGCCTTCCCATTTGCTTCATCAGGCCACTAGATTATGTTTTTGCTGTATGTTAGGCAGGCCTTACTTCCTTCCTTTCAACCATTCTAACCGCAATAAGCAGAGTAGTTAGTGCGGCAAGTATACAGACCTTGCTTACCTTTTTTAGCAGCAATAATGGGTGATGCTCATGGCTTTTTTTCTTTAAGTACCGTCGCTAATTTTCTCTTCTGCTGTATGCAGTTCATAGCGGACTCAAGTCGTGAGGCTTCTCCATGGCGGACAGCAGATGAGCAACACCTCAAGGTGATCATTGGGCAAGGGAGGCATGAGAATCATGGTTGTGCGAAAACATTTGGTAAGGCTATATCTGGTACCTCGTACTGTACGTGTTTATTCACATATAATACGTGTACAGTATGGGGTAACCAGATGTAGCGTTTCCAGTTGTTTTTGCATCTTTGGACTGCAACATTGTAACAACTAGTGTTGGGTATCGGGTAAATTCATATCGCGATAATTTCGATATTCGATATATCGAATATCGATCGAGCAGAATCCTCGATATATCGTACCGAGACCAACATAAATTATCGCGATATATAGTATTTTTTTAAATTTAATATTTTATATTTCTATATAATATGTAATTTTAGCGAAAGAGACAAAATTGTCTGATACGCCACGTACGACGTGATTTTCGTTCCGTGATTTAAAGGTAGACGCCGCAAAATGTAACCGACAAAAAAGTACTAATTCTGTAATTCGTATAATTACTCTTTTGGGGTATGGTTACATCAGGAGGTCTCTGTAATAGTACGGACAGCAAAATTTCTGTATTACAGAGGCCTCGATTACATCGCGTATCCGTCTGTAAACAAGTTTTTACATACGTGTTTTGATTTGAGTGGTTCCTTGTAAGTTGACGATCTAATCTTTAAAATAGTCAAAGATTTGAAAACCGACCATTTTCGTATGGAAATCCGTACTTGCGTATTACGTACGTGTACTTCGCAAGTGTACCGCGTCAATGTACCTCAGAGATCTCCTTCACTCTACTGACTTCCAAGAAAAAACCGTATTTCTTTTTGGCAAAGATTTACAGTCACCTTGTCCAAAGGCACGTCACTTTGGATTCCTGTGATTTTTTTTTTTTTTTTTTTTTTAATGCCTCTATATATCGGCGATATATCACGATGATTTGGTTTTCGATATATCGAAGCGATATATCGATTATCGGGTACCTGAAATTCGATATATATCGAATATCGGCAAAAGGTCCTCGATACCCAACACTAGTAACAACTGCCAAGCTTTATGTGACTGGCAAGATTGACGAAATTTGAGAATCGTCTGGAATGCTCATTGTTGCTTTGCATATCAGGTCTTTTGTGTCAATCAAGGCTTCAAATTTCACTTCAATTTCCATTGGCCTTTTTGATTTCTGAGACTTCTTTCAATAATAAGTGTGACGTAAAATGAGTCGTTCCAATTACTGCATATGTTGTTGTCATTGATTGAGAGTTTCTGGCCTGGTAAACTAAAGTTGTGCCGTTTTCTCTGTACTATATAGGTGGAGATTCGGAGACTCATTCAGGACACACTGGATCCTCGAGAGCGAGAAATCGTTCGTTCCCATTTTGGAATTGATCGAACAGATGGGCTGAGCATGTCTATGGAGGCCATCAGCCGAAGGTATATTGCGCTTAAAACATGTTTTGTTTAAGTTATAGTAGGAGAACAAGGAAAATTGAGCTGGCTCAGTTGAGACATTCTTTTCCGATTCGTTTTTGTTGTTCTTGACATAGTTGGGAATATGTGTTTGTGAAACAATCTTTGCATTTGAAATGTTGTTTAACTATGTTCAGTATGTTGTATGTTTAGTATGTTGCTGTTATTCCTGCTGCTCTTGACTGAGTTTGGAATATGTGTTTGTGAAAACATTTTTTGCGTTTGTGGACTGAAATCTTTGTGTTTGTGACAACAATCTTTCTCAACTCATTCAGCTACTCTTAACCTAGTTTTGAATATGTATTTGTCTCAGGCTCGGGATTTCGAGGGAACGTGCGAGGCAGCTGGAATCTGTGGCGTTGCGGCGGTTGAGAAGCAAGTGTGTGGAGCGAGAGTTGAACCGATATTTGTTTGAGGAACAGCAATAAACGACTGTGTCTAAAGACAACAGTAAAGGACTCTGTTTGGGGAACAGCATTGAAGGACTCTACTGAGATGGACACTTTTCTGTCCTCGTATAGTAAAGGGCTCAAATTTTAAAATTTATGCTTTTTTCGGGGAAACAACGATTGTAGAGGAAGAAGGGAACGGAGCTGGTGGTTGGAATCGGGTGAAGCTGTACAGGGCTTGTATATTCTGTAGATAGTGGAAGCAGTTTATTTCCTACGGTTTGCGACATTGTCACGCACAATAATAAGCAACGAGAGGTTGAGCAAAGAGGCTTAGAGAATTCAGCTCTATGGGATTCGAATCAATGTGCCTTTTTCGACATAGGAAATTTGTAAGTGTAATAAAATTATCAACGTTATATATATGGCAAAAGGTTTTGTCCATATGTTCTTTATGGTGCATCATCGGTTATGGAGCTTAGAAGCAGTGTATAATGAGCTTTTCAATATAGCCATGTTGATTATTGTATGTTGTGTTCCTTCTTACCCTCGCTCTCACATTCAAAAGGGAAGTATATAAGCTGAAAGATGGTAGCTGTTGAACTTAAACATTCACTGACAGGCTATAAAAAGATGAATGGCAAAGTATAGTTTCTGCGAAAATAATTTAAGTTATGCTATTATCAATTTGATGATGGAAATTAAGGCAAAAATTATGACCAGCAAATGAAAACAGCCATCCATCAAAAGTTCAAATCGCATCGAAGGATCTCGCAAGCTTGTGAATTCATAAGTACACTGCCCATCTCTATTACTATGAAATGATTTTCCGGAAGATAAAACAAAAACGGGCTTTATTAAAAAGCGCGAACAAGATACATTTTCTCTTCATACATTCCAAAATTTCAATTGTGACTGATTGCAGCGCAGGACTGCTATATTTTGAGTGCCTCTGCAGAAAATTGTCGAACGGTCTCGTCTTTGGCTGCTCTAAAAATGTCGAACACTAAAAGTGATGGGCAGTTGTTGTTGTTCGTGGAAATCGATAATTTTACAACTTGGGAACTGCTTTATCAACAAGTCTTCAAGCCCACGTCTAACTTACCTGGCTAGTTCAGTTGTATTCAGATTTGGCAAGAATTTGTTAGGCTATCGTGCTTAATGAGTAACAAAAACATGAATAGTAATAAGTGTCATTAAAAGGTGTGATGGCAAATCATCAAAGTACATAAAAGAAACCAGAAAGTACAATGAAGGTGAAAAATAAAACACTGGACCGATCAACAGAAACCAAGTCCCCTGGAAAAAAACCAAAGCAATCGAAAAAAATAATCTAAAGATGCGAATAAAATCCATTAAGAATTATCAAACCACCGCTAACATATCTATCTATGCTCCCTAAAAGTGAACCCACCCCTGTAAATTTCAAGTCTTGTTGGAGCCCATTAAGGGAGGTCTAAAACTCGAAGAAGTCCATCTCTCTAATAGGAAATCGAAGAAGAATAGAATAGCTTGCCAGTGACAAAACGTCACAAACTAATGTTCACGATCAAGGGCCACGAGAATAGAAGGCAAAGGACTCTCGAGTCACCTCATCTTGAATGAGCGTCGACCATTGATTTGTTGAACTTGTCCAAAGCAACACCCATGAAACCAAATATCTCCATCTCCATTAAAGGAATTCATCCTTATCATCTCACCACGCGTAGTTACACTGCTTGGGCCAATCACCATCTAGCGGCGCCACACTAAATATCTCAAATGGTATGACCTATTGCGCAAGATGTGGGTTTTACCAAAATAATCTCTCAAAAAACACGCTGAGCACTATTAAAAACAACAATGTCAACCTTACAAGAAATAATAATATGTGAGACCGCGGGTGGAACACTTTGGGTCAATAGTTAATCTCACCTGCATTAGAGTAATGAAGTTGGTGGATGCCATCGGGCCCGATAGGATTGTTGCAAGTAGAGACTAAAGAGCCAAGTGAGGACGGGGGAGGGAGCCAAGTTTGAACCAAAGAGGGAAGGTGAACTCAATGAGGTGTTCATGGGATGTATACTAGTGGCTATGAGGCAAGCTTTAGAGCCAAGGCTACACAAGAGAAGGAATGGGTGCAAAAAGCGCACGAAGGAATAAGGACACTATGGATAAGTTAGAAAAAACGTTACTTTAAGAGTTCAAGATAAATAGTTTTCAAAGACTGTGAGTTGGAATCTACTACCATATTTTTATTGGTAATTTGCGGACGATGACAATAACATGGATGACGGTAATAATGGTAAAATGATGGTGAGGGTTGTTAAAAAGGTGGGTGTCGCAGTCTTATTTGTATTTGTTGATACTTGAAATTCTATGGTAAACTTTGCATACTATTTTTTTTTTGGTTTGCTTGTAATGGATATATTTGACTTGATGTATTTGTTATGCAATTTCACTTGGCCGTATGTTGGATGTAGGTGTTTAACGGTGGAGAATTGGTAGTTGGTTACATAGCATTAAATATAGGGATTTATTATTAAATAATATGTGGTGTGGTGTGGTGTGCGTAGAAATAAATCAACAAGGAAATTTTCAACTGATGTATGCGAATTGAAGTCTTTATATTAGGTCTCTCGAGTTTTTATTTTGTGGGATCTATATTGTAAAATTTCCCTGTGCATGATTACTATTCAGAATGTCGTGCTTCGATATTTTGAGCTTCATACTTCCATTGGTGGTTGATTCCTAGCAGAGGTCGCAAACGGTCAACCGAAACCGTGACCGACCGTTAACCGACAGCCGGCGCCGGATCCATAACGCATTCGGTTGCCAAATTTTGGGGGCCGGGCGGTTGCGGTCGGTTGATTCACCAGAAAAAAAAAATGGTCGGTTACGGTCCGTTAACCAAAAAACCAAAAAAAATGAAAATATTGTACTGTCCATACAATCCAACATTATTGTACTTTGTACTCTTTGGTATCGTGGAAGTACATGACATCATGATTAGCGTCGCCAATCTGACACGGTAGTAACACTATTCATTTCGCAAATTTTAGGGACGGTCAACCGAAACCGTGACCGACCGTTAACCGACCGCCCGCGCCGGATCCAAAACGGATTCGGTTGCCAAATTTTGGGGGTCGGGCGGTTGCGGTCGGTTGATTCACCAGAAAAAAAAAATGGTCGGTTACGGTCGGTTACGGTCGGTTAACCAAAAAACCAAAAAAAATGAAAATATTGTACTGTCCATACAATCCAACATTATTGTACTTTGTACTCTTTGGTATCGTGGAAGTACGTGACATCATGATTAGCGTTCTCCTAGCAATGATTCATGTGTAGAGGGAGGGCTTGAAGCCATGAAGGGTGAGGATGTGAGGATTATAGAACAAAAGATCCTGATGTAGTGGGAAGTGGGAAATTTGCTAATGGAGGAGAAGGAATTTCGATATTCGATATATCGAATATCGATCGAGCAGATTCCTCGATATATCGTACCGGGACCAACATAAATTATCGCGATATATATCGCAAAAATTGCGTGTCCGTACAGTCATAGTACGGAAACCGTACGAAAAAGCGTACGAATAATCGTACGGAAAATCGTACGGATATCCCCCCCCTCCCCCCCCCCCCCCCCCCCACTGAGCGCTCAGTGGGGGGGGGGGGGGGGGGGGTTTGAAAAAAAATATAAAATTTTCATTTTCGATATATCGCCGATACATCGCGATAATTTGGTTTTCGATATATCGAAGCGATATATCGATTATCGGGTACTTGAAATTCGATATATATCGAATATCGGCAATAGGTCCTCGATACCCAACACTACATGGTACAGTACACCGCCAATTGCTATTAGCGTAGTGTACGCTAATTCCGTCCCGTTTTTTTTTATTATTCTCTAATAGGGTAGCTTATTCTATTTTTTTATGTACGCCATTTAGGGTTATTTTCCAAGTACCGTATAAAACGGAAGTACGTCATCTTTTGAATAGTGTGGTGTACGGTCAGAGTCAGACAGTACATAAACGTACCTTTTTAAGTGAAAAAGTACAATTCCTTATGTTTAGTAGCCGCTGACGCATGAGAATGTGCGGTCTAAAAAGGGGCTCAAATCGGGTTGTCAAATATGACGTTCGCATATATTTGTCCAGCAACCACGTTTCGACTGTGTGAACGTACGATTTGTGTACGATTTGTCAAATTTTGTATAATTACCTATATTAGTGTAAGCATGTTTGCGACCGACATTTACTTTTTTCAAAGACCCAAATTATAATTATTAAACAATTAGAATGTAGGATTTTTTTCAAAATTTTCAAATTCTTAATTAGCATAAACTACGGTAATTATTCATATACGCTAAAGAAACTTCTACGCTAATAGTGATTGGCGGTGTAGTAAACACTATTCATTTCGCAAATCTTAGAGAACGCGACAAAGCGTCGCAATCTGACACGGTACACCGCGAATCGTTATTAGTGTCAAATTTTAAATACTGTTGAAGAAAATTTACCGTACTTGATGCTAATTAAGAATTCGTTTTTTTTTTTTTTTTTTTTTTTTAGTAATTTCGGCGTTAATGCTAATTTGGGAACGACAAAAATGGAATAATCGCTGTACGATTATATACATTAATATATGTATTCTAACAAAATATTAGAAATCGTACGCCGTCACGAATTTAAAATATCCGTACATGCCATACTAATTTACGTGTAAGGCTAATCCTGTTTTTTTAGCGCACGTTCCTATGCGTGCACGTCTGATTTAATTATTATTTTTGTAAATTTTCACTTGAAAAGTTACATTTATGTACGGTCTGACATCGACCGTACATCACACTATTTAGATTTTATTGTACTTCCAGGCTTTACGCTATTTTGTACGGTACCTTAATTAACGTCAAAGAAAAATTAAAATCATGTATCCTATTTGAAAAAAAAAATCAAAATTTTAAGAACCCAAATTAGAGTTATTGACACTAATAACAATCAGCGGTGTAGTAAACACTATTCATTCCGCAAATCTTAGAGAACGCGACAAAGCGTCGCAAATCTGACACGGTACACCGTGAATCGTTATTAGCCCTATGTACGCTATATCGGCACCCCGAAATTTTGACATTGATACCTTAAATATAATAAATTACACTATTTCAGGACATGTACCATAATCTACCACGTCTCCTGGCACTAAATTAGAATGAATGACGCTAATTGTATCTTTACACTAATAATTTCTATACGCTAATAACGATTCAAGGTGTAGTAAACACTATTCATTTCGCAAATCTTAGGGAACGCGACAAATCGTAACTATTGGCTTATTCATATGGTTTACATTAATTCATTTTGTACTTTTTCGGTTACTGGCGGGCACGGTTAGTCTCAAGAAATCGAGTTTTCGGTTAACTTTTATTTTCGTAAACGCCGGTCGGTTAACGGTTAACAATTTTGGAGCGTGACATAACCCGGTCGGGCGTCGGTTACTCAGATTTTGAAAAAAAAAACGGTCGGTTTCGGTTATGTAAAATTTTGACTTTTGCGACCTCTGGTTCCTAGTAAGACGGGCTATAGCACTACGGGCAATGCGTATCCAAATTAGTGTTGGCTGTATATATTAGCGTTAAATCGTTAATGTTTTGTTGGCGTTAGCGGTTTCACGGTGTAGTTTTGAAAATCGAGTGGCGAGCAGAAAACTACACCGTGAATCGCTATTAGAGTCAATGACTCTAATTGCGGTACCCCGTTTTTTTACCCAAATTCTCAAATAGAATAAATAAAAACCCTTTAAAAAGTAAATTAGAGTAGATGATTTCCTTCAAAACCCCCAAATTCTCAAATAGCAAAAATAACGCTATTTGTAGTGTTGTGTATCGGTAAGGATTTGCCGATAACCGATATGGGCTTTTTTTCGGGTATCGATAATCGATATATTGGTACGATATATCGACATCGGTCTTATCGCCGATAAGTAGCCGATAATATCGGATACTTATCGGCGATAATACCGATAGCGATAACTATCGGCGATAACTGTACGGGCCGTACAGATAAATGTACGGCAAGTACACTCAACTGTACGTCTTATTCCCCGGACGTGTACAAGCACAGAAAGTACAGTAGCCGCCATGAGATCTGTACGGTTTTGATACGGATCCAGTAAAAACGATGTACCTTTCACATCCGACGCCATGGCTTTGTCCCTTTATTCCTTGAGATCCACTAGGGACCTGCCACGTGTCAATCCGTCGGCTTTTTTGGCAAAAGCTGCCAAAAAAGCCATTCCGGGATGCCGGCGCTCACGCTGGCCCGTCCGCTCGTGTTTTCTCATTCCAAGTCGTCCGTTCGATTCCGGCGGCGCGCAGAATGTTATTTTGCGTCCGTTGTACTTTTGTGTCAGCCGTCCTTTTCCAGTCCCATGTTCACCAGTTTTTTAGTAAATTTCCGTACGACGCCGTAAAATTTTTTTTCAGTAAACTGGCCAACGTCTATGTGCCGCGTTTACCGTAATAAATTGCAGTTAAACCGTAACGGAACATATTTCTATACATGGCATGCCACGCTATATAAAATCAATAAAATAGTACAGTATGTTATAAAGTACTATTGTATGCATACTATATATTTTTTAAGTTATCGCCGATATGGAATTTGTTGGTCCCATACCGATATATCGGAACCTCTGACCGTTCGATAACCGATAACTATCGGTATCGGTGTTATAGCGATAAGTTTTTTACCGATACACAACACTAGCTATTTGTTTCATAACGCTATTTATTTCTAAACGCTAATAGCGATTCACGGTGTACAAGTAATTTTCCAGCCACAATTTCCGGCGCGTCGAGAACCGGAAATTACGGCGCGTTGAAAACAAACAAACGGAAGAAATTACATCTTTCAGTGCGATGCGGTCGGTGCGACCTCGATCTCGGAATCGCAGACAAAATAATTCGCGAATTGGGAGCAAAATCCTTGAGAATATTGCGACATGGGCTAAAATACAGTTATAGTTTACGTCAGCCGGTCAATGTTTGACGCCGGCAAAATGTACACCCGCAATTTCGTGCGCACCTTCGCGCAAAATAAGGAGCACATTTGGCATTGCGCGGCTTTGGTGCAAACCGTACAGTTTTCCTTTCGAGTCCATTCTAGACGTACTATACCAGTATAGTACAGTAAAGTACTGTACTCTCGCTCCCCTCGAACCAACGAGAATGCTGACGCGTATACCAATGAAGTTGTTGACGCGCATTTGACCTTCCTAAGAAGCATCCTCTTCTGTATAAAAGCCCAACTCCCAGCTACCAGGAATCTTGTAAAGCAGAAACAGTGAAAGTGTTGCATCTCTCCAACACAATCAACAGTTTTTTTTGCGCGACTACTCTTCTAAGGTTTGTAGGAGAAACCTCACAAGTTTTCGATTTCTCAAGTTTGTAAGAGAAAAACACAGAAGCTTTTGTTTTCTCAAGGTTTGTACGAGAAACCACTGTAACTGCAACTTTTTTTTGAAGGAAAAAGAAGCTCATATGGCACAGCCACCTCCGTACGGAGGTTATCCTCCTTATCCTCCTCCGTCTGCTTATGGCGGTTATCCTCCCCCTCCTCCCCCCGCATTTGGCGGTCCACCTCCACCTTATGGCTACCCTGCCTATGGTCCTCCTCCTCCTCCATACGGCTATGGTGCTCCATACGGATATCCACCACCTCCTCCTTCCACAGTAGTCATAGTTGATAACGACCGTGGATATGGTGGAGGTTATGGTTATGGTGGAGGCTACGGTGGAGGATATGGTGGTGGTGGTGGATTTGGAGGGGCAGGTGCAGGTTTGGCAACAGGATTGGCTGCTGGTTTGGTTGGAGGATTAGTATTAGAGGAAATTCTTGATTAAGGGGAAGTTTTAGAGTATAGAGTTTCCTATTCATGATTAGGGGAAATTATTGATGTAAATAATGTCGTCGTGTTAGAAGGAAACAGGAGAATCAAACTGGAGAATCGGAGTTATTTAAGGCGAGAGAATGACTATTTCCAGTTGACCACAGATTGAGGTCCTGAAGCAAAGATTGTTTGAGTTGTAAATGGAAGGAAATAGATTAAAGGCTTTGGTCGCTTATTTGAATGTGATTTGGTTCGTTTGATTTGTTTTTGTAGATACAGTTAGAATTTTTAGATTACGAGGAGATGAGGAGGACGGTTTTGGAGAGCTTGTTTTTACGAATGAATGCTGATAAATGTTGATATTTCATGGAATGGAAGATGTAAGTACTGTGTAGTTGTGAATATAATTGTTGCTGTGAATGTAATTAGGATCTGTTCGTGATCTTTTTGATCTTATGATTCTGATTTTTTGCAAATGATTAAGTGATGGTTTGTGCTTATAATTTCCGGCTTTGTTACAATTTGTTTTAGTCGCATTCCAGTATTATTGCGTCCATTTCCCTTTCTTAGTACACATCTGTATGGTTATCAGCACTCTGCTATGTTTCTTTTTGTAGACTTATGTTTTTCCTGATTCTCTTATGGTTATCAGCATGCTGTGTTTGTTTTTACAAGCTTAAGATGGTTGTAATAGGAACAAAAATTCTCAGCATGATCTTGCTGCTGACTATTCA
The DNA here is from genome assembly GCA_037447655.1 of Zygnema cylindricum. NCBI lineage: Eukaryota > Viridiplantae > Streptophyta > Zygnematophyceae > Zygnematales > Zygnemataceae > Zygnema > Zygnema cylindricum. The sequence goes on from JBBHKE010002304.1 coordinate 224,901, forward strand.
AGAACAGCAACAAGTTTACTGTACAAGCATGTTATGTACAGCTGACAAGATCATCTGAAAAATTTTGAAATCTAAATATATTTTGTCTTTAGGACGTTATCTAGAAAAGGCGGTGCCTGTTTTCCTGACGAAAACACACGTTGTTGGAAACAAAATGGGAACGAAGGATTTAGGGGGAAGTACTGAAGGAGTATTTTTCTTAGTATGCAGTCCATGAAGGAAAGAAGAAGTTTTGCATGTTTTTTGAGAAATTTGTGTTGTAACTTTGTGTGTTTTATGGAGCATTTGCTTGCAAAATGATTTTTGCATGAACTATGATTGATTTCTGTTTTCATGCCATGTGTTTTCATGTATTTACTTGTAATGTTTCCCCGGAAGACCTACTTTTCTACTGGACAGGGAAGACCAGATCCCATTCACATTTGTTGCATTCACACATATTGTGAAATTGCAATGATATTCCATAGCAAAAAACTGATTTCCGGGAAGATTTCTCGATCTACTTGAGTAATTCATTAATTTGAGGATGTATTCCATGAAGGGCAGAATACATCGCTATAGTCTCTTTCTTTCTAAATTTGTCATAATAAGCTTCATCAAGGAAATACCTCGTAAATCTTCCGAGTCCATGAAAATGACAGTAGAAATAAGTCAAAGGGAAATTTGAAAAAAATGTTATTATGAGTTTGGAAAAATCTCATGACTGTTTCGCATAGATTCACTTAGAACTTCGAGCAAATTGACAGACTTAAGTGCCATGCGTTTTCAATCCTCGGTTATTTTATTGTAAATTTTAAAGTCTCCAGTGGACTTACATTCTTTTTCTTCCTTGCACTTAGGTGGATCCTCATCGCCTGTTTTAAATTAAGCTCATTATTACAAATTGGATAGCACACAGTCCTCGTCAGTCAGTGACACTATCTCCAGGTTGATCATAAAAAGATTGTTGTATAAACATTTTATGACTGCTGTTTCATGTCAGCTGTTGCCAGTCAGTTTAACTACAGTACTTTTGGAAATGTAAAATGCTCTTTTGATTAACTCTGTTTCTAAGACAAAATAAGAGCGTGTAACTTGCCCGCTGAATACTGAGTATGACTACAAGGGTACTTGGTCAAATCTAGATGCGCAAAAGCTGTGCAAAGCATTATACTGGGTAGTTGAGAACTTCCAACAATTCAATATACACTGTCCATTGCCAATAGAGTAATTAAATTAGTAGTATGAATGTGAAATTAAAATTTATATTACTACTGTAGTGTATGTGAGACTTATCCACTCCCATGAATAGTATGTGATTTTCTGACAAAATAAGTGGCCACTGTAATTACTGTTGTCAACACTGGTAGCAATGGGCTGTAGTTTCTTTAAGAGATAAGACAATTACGTAGTAATTCAAAGATTTACTAATATTTTTAACAAGGTTTGGTAATGGGGAACAAAAAGCACACATGACACATTACCAAGGTTCACAAACCAGCTGGGCAAAGAAACAAACTAAAGCTTGAAAACAAATCTCTATTTGACTCTATGCACCAACTGCATTTACAGTGACTGCCTTGATTACCATATTAAAGAAAACCATGAGTGAACTAACATTTGTAAATATTATGGAGGTAAAAGAATCAATGAAGCGACTTAAGGATTAGAATTAACAACACCACCGAACGATGTGGATGCTACACCATGTATCGCTATTAGTGTTAATAAATGTTTAGCCACTTAAAACATCTTTTCTCCATACACACTTGTCCAAACACATGGAGACTGCCAATGGCATGGTGAGGATCTTGGCTTTCAATCGAAGCCGTCAAATCCATAATCCGACAAGAATGTACGAAGAAAAGATGTTGCAAACAAAACATTAACACTAATAGCAATACACGGTGTAGCTCTCACTTCGTCTAATCGGTGTAACTCATTTTTTCGTTTGGGTTCAAGGTAATAAAAAATTTGAAGTACCGAATCAGTCTGCAAGAAACCTTCATAAGAGATGCTACAAAACCAAATACACTTTCTTTGACATCTGCTCCCGGGAATGTAGTCACCCCATACTATACACAAAGTATACAGTACAATACACATAGTATTGGGCTACTACCACAAACAACTATTCCAATTTTCTTCACACATGTGAACTATGCTTGGGGTACAGCTAGAAGAGAGCACCAATAAGCCCAGCAAATACAAAAAAGCCTAATGCAGCCGCACAAGTGAAAAAACTGCAGGATCCATATTCAGATATTCAGCAACAAAACTGTAATTGACACTAGGGATGAATGGGATACATTGCCTTGGAGTATAATAATATTAATTTGATGTTAACAAAGAAGGAAGATTGTCTATTTTCCTCCATATTTTACACTCCACCACTGTGATGTCTACAATAACCTACCCAGCCCTTTCTGATCCGCCACAAAAAGAAAACTCAGCCTCTCACATTTCCACTTCTCCTTGCCAAGAATCAATAGCAAAAAAAAATTAGACAATAAAAGAGCCTATTCTCAAGGTTTCAGAAGGTCCTGGACGAACCTGTCATGCTAAAATAAGTTTGGAGTCTACTTTACACCTATTTTGTTTCCATAGTTAAATCACCTAAGAAAAATACTTTTTTCAATTTGCCAGTTCAGCATTTCTACGCCAACAAGCTTATCCCTGCTTTATATCTCCGTGTACCGCCACATCACATCTATAAGTTACCACCAATCGAAGTTAACAAGTCCAAATAAATTTGAAAGATATTCGACGACATCCATTTGTCCTCTGCATTTGAGCTTCTCAAAGCCTGCCTCTCTGCATCCTCTCTATTGCTAAAAACGAAAACTCTCTGTTTCTCTCCCTTTCCACTAAGAAAACGAAGACATGTTGAATGCTCCAAGAAGCTGATCTACACACCTGCTCCGAAACACTTCAGCTCATGTGACAGAAAAAGCAGATAGTTGGTAAGTTGGTCACCAGGTCCTCGGATCATAGCATTTTCTAACAGCGAACAAAAGATGTCCTTTAAAAATAGCACATTATAAGAGTGAACAAAAGATGCCATTTAGACATAGCACTTTAAAACAGTGAAACAGAGCAGAGATGTCAGTGTGATACTCAGACGTGCGATAAAGAAGCGACCAGTTGTGAGCTTGGCGGTTGGCCCGAACCAAGCCACGACAAGAACCCTCCAGCATCCTGATCGTCCAAAAAGAGATCATCGGGAACCCTAACTGCCGCATGGGCCACTACCACTGCAAAACCAATAATAAGACCGGATACTAAAACAGAACCCACTGGAGTGAGACCGAAAGTTACTAAAACAGTGATAGCTCCTAAAGCGAGTGATTTCTCGCGATCACTGAGCATCCGTCCCAGGATGATTATTGGCTCAATTCTGACCATGAAGACATAAATCCAGAGAGCAGCAATAGCCGCCACCCATATGATTGAAATAGGGTTTATAAGCATACTGGTCACGACCACACCGAGCAAAATCATCATGTAGTTCACTCTGAAGTAGCTGAGATTTTTCTTTACACGGTTTGTAGCGTCTGCCAGATTCTCCGGTTTTGCGAAAGAGTTCCGATCGACAAGCTCTTGCCATGGCCGCTGGTGAGCCAAAGCTTTTTTAGAGGATTCAAAGATTCGGTTAATAACTTGACGAGCAAGAATGGCGGAGGGAGGACCGGAGGACGTTCCGGTCTGACCTGATCCTATGGATTGGCCAGCCATGGTTCAAAAAAAGAAAAAGTAGAAAAAAAGACTAAGTCTCCAGTTCACTGCTTTCCCTCTCCTCCTCCTCTTCTTGTAGACTGTGGTATACGAACGGAATGTGGTTTAAAGGAGATGGAAATGCTAAGGCATCTGCCTATCTGCTGATCTAAGTTAAAGATCAAACAGAAACGGAGGACAGGAGAAAGAGAGAAAAAGTAGGTTAAAGACTTTTAAAAATGAAATAATGTAATGAACAAGATGAAAATTGCACGAGGCGGAAAAATGTGTGGGAATTGGCTGCTTCTCCATCTACATCCAAAGGCAAATGTTAAAGGCCAAACGATAAGCTCCTGATTCAACGGAAAGGCCAATGTCCGTCCGATCAAATTCTTAACTATGCTTGTTAATTTTACTCAAGGACATTAACCGTCCGATCTAAAGTAAATCCACAATTTGACTCCATAATTCTCTATATTTTGTTTTAATAATTTGATACAGATTGACCAACAGCAATTGGAACCCGCCGGAAGTAATTTTATCGTGTTAAATTTTCCAGTTTCTGGTGGCGAAAAAACGATAGAAAATTTAGCTAGGAGCCTTGTTGGAGTTGTTGCAGTTTTGTGTGAGCCCGGGTACGAGGGTAGGCCAATTGGAGAGCAGTATTTCACACTTCAGCGCTGTAAAAAAAATTACAAAAAGGAAATATTTAAACAAAAAAGTAGGAAAATTACGGCAACCTGTAAGTGGTTGAGTTTGAAGCACAATTCCCGGGCGAACCTTATTCATCTCCTCAGTTTATGAATCCTGACCGTCCGATTGTGTATTTGGGAGTGCGCATAGAATCAGTATTTTCGAGAAGGTGCAGAACGTTTTTGGGCAGCAAGTGCCATATTGCACCCGTAGCAATATGGCACTATTGTCAAGTACCATATTCATGCAATATGACGCAAGATCCAAATCATATTTAATGGCCTAATCATCGCCCTTGAAAGTTCCGAACCCACGTGTAATTATGTACTGTAAAGTACACTACAGTACTGAACAGTACACCGAGAATCGTAATTAGAGTAATGAAAAAATTAGAGTACAAAAACCAAAAAAAACAATTAGAGTAATGAACGCTAATTTATGTGATAGAGCTTTTTCAACTATGAAGTTTACTCTAATTTATTTAAGCATTCTATATTCGGTTGTGTCGGCAATAATTTTTTGCGTGATAATTATGAACACTAAATTACGTAGACGTACAAAATGTGTCAGTCCGTATAGTATTGACGTCATTATGACGCTAGTACTATTTGTCGAATTGAATGTCAGTTAATGTTCACACTGACGACGATACTGTCAACGGACGAGAGTTATGCGAACGGATTTTTTTCGATGTGATTGATTTTTTTGTTTAGTGCGATTTCACGTGCGAGTGCGATTCTATTAAGTCATTATTTGTACCTTTTTACTTATGAAAGTACAATTTTGCACGGTCAGACGTCGTCCGTACTCCACACTATTTAAAAATAACATATATTATAATTTTGTACGCTAATTAAACCTCACCTAAATTATAATAATGAAAAAATTAGAATCGATTACTCTATTTGATGTGATAGACTCGAAATTTCAAGCGACCGAATTAGAGTAATTTACTCTAATTACGATTCCCGGTGTACACTACACCATGAATCGCTATTAGCGTCAATGTTTTTTCGCCACTTAAAACATCTTTTCTCCGTACACACTTGTCAGATTGTGGATCTAACAGCTACGATTGAAGTTTAACATTCTCAGCTTCCGATTGGCGGGTCTCAAATTGAGCATATGACAAGTGTGTACGGAGAAAAGATGTTTTAACTTTTAAGTGGCGAAAAAACATTGACGCTAATAGCAATTCACGGTGTAATTTTCTTCTTTGCTTGAGAAAGCGTATCTAAGGGCGTGTTCCCATGTGTTCAAGTAAGGGTTTTTCCCGTCGTTTTCACAAAAAATGTGACTTGCAACGAGAAAATATTATGTCGTAGGAAAAATGGGCAAAAACACAAGTACATTTTGCGTCATCTTGGAACTTGGAAGGTACGGCAAGCTGGCGTTATTATCATCGCGACTCACTTTCAGCTCATCTTCACACTTGCACTGGAATCAAATCTCGATCTGATTTTTATCAAAATACTAACAAATTTACAAATAGAAAACCGGGATTGCACGTATCAGACGATTTCAAAAAAATTGAACGACTGAGAGTACACTCTTATTTTTCCCCTGCTCGTCACGCGCATGTACGTACAGAAATTACGAGCATGTACGTAAAAAAATTGTTGGGGTCTCGGGCCTCCACTTTCATTCATGGGTTCTTCGCAAAATTTTAAGTCGTCCTTATCTCTCCCCCTCTTTCTCACTCGACCACTCCTCTTTCTCTCTTAGTTACACAAGATGCAGCAATAACAGTATCAAATGGAAGATGTTTTTTTTTCTTTTTTTTTCTATTTTTGGTCTAAGTTTGATGGCATATCGAATGATAAAAGATAAGAAAACAAAATCGGGAAGCCATGGCGGAAAATCTACATATTGATGACGTCACATGGTAGCATGACTTCGCTATGTCACAAAACCCTAAACATCTACAACGTCACAACACCCGTCGTCGTTTTTGTAAACGTCAACAATTTTAGGAAGTTTCATAGTTTGGTAGTCGTCAAAATTTTGTTTCGTAGACTGTCGCACATTTTGTATACGTCTACAATTGTCGCATATTTGAAGTAATGAAGGCGCAAGTGATGATTGACATAGGCACCTTTTGAAAAGTACATCGCAAAATCTGCGTTAAAATCCAAAGTAACATTTCAAAGTTTCGGTTACATGGGAACACGCCCTACCAAAACAAGTAAATTATAGTACATTACAGTACAGTAAGAATGTACAGTACATTGCAGTACTCTACTTTACTCTACTGTAGTCTTGTCCAATAAATGGGAGACTCCCTCGATTTATCCTGGTAGGTGTGCGTCTGTGCGGCCGCACCTGCGAACCAAATCTCGCATGGGCAAGGGCCAAGGGGCCTTCGGCGTCCTACCGTGCCCAGTTCGGATCTTGAGTCGCACTGCCGCGAGCCTGAGGGTTAAAATTCGTATTTTAACTCACTTATGAGGTAACCCTAGTTGTTCAAAACGTGCAATTTTTCAAATTTCCTCGATTTCTACGTATTGTACGTGACTTTTGGAAAAATCGCAAAAAGAACGCGATGTACTTTATGTCTAGTAAACTGAACGGACAATCTACGGGAATTGCAAGGAATTTTACGATAATTGTATGGAATTTTACGGGAAATGTACGGAATTTGATGAAAAGATACGTTGGACGTACTAGTACTTTCTGTTTGGTAAACTGAGCAGAAATTCCAAGGATAACATACGAAAATTGATCGTTCATGTACGGATAATTTCAAAAAGCGATGTTGCAACATCACTCTATTTGTGCCAAGTAAGTTTAAAATGTGTACGAACGTTCGAACATGTACGAAGATGTACGGACATACATTTTTAGGATTTTTAAGATTTTTTCGAATCGACCTCTCCGATATTTACGTATTGTACGCACATTTGAATCGTGCGTAAAATGCGTTTTGAACAACTATGGAGGTAGCCTACGATATTCGATCATATCCCTTGACTCTAGTGAGCCGAACAACTAATAATAAGGTGTACTTTGTGCGACGCAAAACCGTTGTCATGATTACGTACGCTAGAATACCCCTTCCGCGTATCGTATTAGGGTTAATGTTTTTTTTGCCACCTAAAACGTTTTTATTCCTTACACACTTATCGGATTATGGATATGATGGTTGCGATTGAAAGGTAAGATTCTCAGCTTCCGATTGTCGTTCTCCGTCTGAAAACCAAATAAGTGTGTACGGAGAAAATATGTTTTATGAGGCGAAAAAAATATTAACGCTGATAGTGATGCACAAAGTACTGTCCACCCTGTATCCCTATGAATGCAAATGTTTTTTTGGCCATTTAAAAATATATTTCTTAAGTGTACGCTTGTTAGGGTGCGTCTATGTGTGCCAAAGTAAGGGTTTTTTTTTGTTGTTTTCTTGTAAAACTTAGAGCCGTACCGTGTAAGTTTCAACCGTACGAAAAAATAGAAAAAATGAGAAGTACATTTTGCGTCATCATCGAATTTAAGATGTACTATATGTTGTCGTCTTGTGTTCTTCGACCCACGGCCACGCCAAAAAACGCCATCTTCAAACTTTTCTTTAAAATACAGGGCCGATGTGTTTTAAAACAAAGTATTTTTTAGAATCATAGAGGAACACGTATTCCCACATGTATTTTTTTTTTCAAAAATTTCAAACGAATTCAAGCGACGGTGAAAGGTACATTATTCGTTATGTTTTGTCCGTTTGCGTCCATCAAAGTACACAAGTTGTTGTGTTTTGTCGTGTTTCGTTTGGTACGGACTTTTCCATTCCAAGGGTATGAAAATTCCGATGCCATTTGACGAAATCCTGAGAAATCTTTGTGGGCGCCCCAGCAAGTCGCACGCGCCGCCTCTATCACGCAACCTCGCATTCTCGCGACGTTCAAGGCATTTTTTTACAATTTTGGTGCGTCATCACAGATTGGACACTGTCGACAGCCGTCACGGGCATTGTCGACTTATACAATCGTCACGCTATTAAGTGACAACTTCGTTTGGTACACATAGGGACACCCGAAATCCGGGTCAGCCGGATCTGCGCTAAAAACAAAGAAAATTTTATAATTTTGAAGTACATAGAGACGCACCCTTAGGGTATGTCCCCATGTACTTGTAACATAGCGAACTTACTTTGTATTTTAGCACGGATCCGCTGGACCCGGTTTTCAAGTGTCCTAATGTCTGTAAGGACGAAATCGTAACTTACGCTTGTGACGACTGTATACGTCGACAATACCTGTGACGGTTGTCAACGTCTACAATCTGTGGTCGCACGTTATTTTTTGGAACTGCTTGTGACGTCGCATGTCTTGCCGTGACATTGTAGACGTAACGCCTTCCAGCCTGTGTCGTTTCACGGTTGATGACGAGTCGGTTTGCCTTTGTGTCTTCTATCCCGTCGACGTGAAATGGCATCGGAATTTTGAAGACCCCCTGCAAAAAAGGAATACGTACTGGACGAAGACGGACAAAACGAAACAAATTGTGTACTTTTCTTCGTCGTATTCGAACTCAAACGGACAAAACATAGCGAATTCTTTACTTTTATTTGTCCTTGGAAATCTTATGAAAATTTTCGAAAATTACGGCAAGTGCAAATATATGTTTCTATTTGTTTATCGAATATACCTAGTTTTAAAACACATCGCGCATGTGTTTTAAACGTAAGGTTGAAGATGACGCCTTTTGTCGTGGAAGTTGGTCAAATAACACAAGACGACAAATTTTCATGCATCCTAAATTTGAGGATGACGCAAATTGTACTCTACAAATTTGCGATTCCTTTGTACGGTTGTAACTTAGGCAGTACGGCGTTAAGTTTTATAAGAAAACGATAGAAAAAATCGCTTGCTTATGCACATGGGGACATACCCTTAGACTGTGTCATTCCGACGGCATAAAACATAGTCACTACAGTAAATATCGATACAGTGTACTGTACAGCGTGAATCGCTTGTAGTCCTATAAGCGATACACGGTGTACTGTATAGTACACCGCCAATCGTTATTAGCGTTGTGTACGCTAATTCAGTCCCGTTTTTTTTTTTTAATTCTCCATTAGTGTAGTTTATTCTATTTTTTTCTTTATTCTATTTAGGGTTAATTTCAGTACGTTATCTCTTAAATAGAGTGGTGTATGGTCAGTGTCAGACCGTACATAGATGTACCTATATAAGTTAAAAAGTACAGCTAATTAGTTTTAGTAACCGCGGACGCATGAGAATGTGCGTTCTAAAAAGGAAAAAACCCTAGATAGTAAAAATTCCCTTTCGCACATATTCGTCCGACAGCCGCGTTTCGACTTTGTGAATGTACCATTTGTGTACGATTTGTCAGATTGTGTACGCAGACCTGTATTAGTGTAAGCATGTTTGCGACCGACATTTTTTTTTCAAAGATCCAAATTACCATAATCAAACAATTAGAATGTATGATTTTTTCCAGAATTTTCAAATTCTTAAATAGCGTACACCACGGTAATTATTTGTGTACGCTAATGAAACCTACACGCTAATAGCGATTGGCGGTGTACTGTAGTAAGCTATTTATTTCGCAAATCAAAGGGAACGCGACAAAGCGTCGCAAATCTGACACGAGTACACTATTCATTTCGAAAATCTTAGGGAACGCGACAAAGCGTCGCAAATCTGACACGGTAGTACAGTATTCATTTCGCAAATCTTAGGCAACGCGACAAAGCGTCGCAAATCTAACACAGTAGTCGGAGAGTCAACAAGGGGTCAACGGCGGGTCAACGGCGGTTGACATGAAAACACGAAAAAATGGAAAAACGACATGTATGCATACAATCACACGTACATACATCAATGCGAACCAATGAAATGGAAGTGCCCGGAAGCACCCTGTTGGCGTGTTCGGCTTGCCCTTAACATTAGGCAGACTGGTGGTGTAAGCAGCTAAAGGCTGCAGGGGAGCCTCCCTGGAAGGAGTGATTGCAAGTGCCTCGGTAAGAAATTGGACTGATTGGCCGTGCAGCGACTTCCAGAGTTGAGACCTTTCAATGGCGACTGAACCTCTGCAAATAGAGCCGCCTGGAATTCAGTTCGTTTGTAAGCAATTCTCTGTCTCAATCCCGTTTTTCTTAATCCTTATGCTCTCTTGTTTTTTTCTTTTTTTCTCTCTCTCTCTCTCTCTCTCTCCCTCTCTCTCTCTCTCTCCCCCTCCCTCTCTCTCTCTCTCCCCCCTTCTCTCCCCATCTCTCTCCCGCTCTCTCTCCCCCTATCTTTCCCCATCTCTCTCTCCCTATCTTTCCCCATCTCTCTCTCCCTCTCTCTCCCTCTCTCTCCCTCTCCCTCTCTCTCCCTCTCTCTCCCTCCCCTCTCTTCCCCTCTCTCTCCTCCTCTCTCTCTCCCTCTCTCTCCCTATCTCTCCCTCCCTCTCCCTCCCTCTCCCTCCCTCTCCCTCCCTCTCCCTCCCTCTCCCTCCCTCCCCCTCCCTCTCCCTCCCTCCCCCTCCCTCCCCCTCCCTCTCCCTCCCTCCCCCTCCCTCCCCCTCCCTCCCCCTCCCTCCCCCTCCCTCCCCCTCCCTCCCCCTCCCTCCCCCTCCCTCCCCCTCCCTCTCCCCCCCTCTCCCCCCCTCTCCCCCTCTCTCCCCCCCTCTCCCCCCCTCTCCCCCCCTCTCCCCCCCCTCTCTCTCCCTCTCCCCCTCTCCCTCTCTCCCTCTCTCCCTCTCTCCCTCTCTCCCTCTCTCCCTCTCTCCCTCTCTCCCCCTCTCCCTCCCCCTCTCCCCCTCTCCCCCTCTCTCTCCTTCTCTCCCTCTCTTTCTCTCTCCCTTTTCTCTCTCTTCCCCCTCTTCTCTACCTTCCTCCTCTCCCCCTCCCCCTCCCCCTCCCCCTCCCCCTCCCCCCTCCCCCTCCCCCTCCCCCTCCCCCTCCCCCTCCCCCTCCCCCTCCCCCACCCCCTCCCCCTTCCCCTCCCCCCCCCCCCTCCCCCTCCCCCTCCCCCTTCCCCTCCCCCCCCCCCTCCCCCTACCCCTCCCCCTCCTCCTCCCTCTCCCTCGCTTTCGCCCTCTCTCCGCCCCTCCCGCTTTCTCCCTCTCCCTCTCCTTCTCCCTCTCCTTTTCTCCTCCCTCTCCTTTTCTCCTCCCTCTCCTCTCTCACTCCCTCTTTCCCTTTCCCTCTCCCTCTGTCGCCCTCCCTCTCTCCTTCTGACCCTCTCTCTCTTTCGCTCTCTCTCACTCTCCGTCTCCCTCTTTTTCTCTCTCCGTCTCCCTCTCAGTCTCTCTCTTGCCTCTCTCTCACTCTCCCTCCTTCCCTCACTCTCCCTCTCCTTCTCCCTCTCCTCTCCCTGTCTTTCTCTCCTTGTCCCTCCTCTTCCCTCTCCTCTCCCTCTCCTCACTCTCTTCTCTCTCGCTTCTCTGTATAGTGTGTAGAATGGATCTTTCTCTCTTTATAACTGTGATATCTGTTTTTTTATCCTGGATATATTATCTTATCCGGTCAGTTGTAATTTTGAATGTAGACGAACTTGGACGCGAGCTTTGTTGTCACGTCCAACTAAAGAACACCACCAATGTTGTGCTTAGGATTGAGGTATACACTCTTCTACCTTTGGAATGCTTAACAACCTTATTATAAAGGGAATGCTTAACAACCATATTATAAAGGGAATGCTTAACAACCTTACCACAAAGGGAATGCTTAACAATCTTATTATAAAGGAAATTTTTGACAACCTATCATAAAGGGAATGCTTAACAACCTTATTATAAAGGGAATGCTTAGCAACTTTATTATAAAGGGAATGCTTAACAACCTTTCTTTTATTGGAATGCCTAAGAACCTTGCTTTTAATGGATTGTTAATAACGTTGATGTTAATGTATCGCGAAATATTCTATTTTTACCAGAGTATTTGGACTACTTCCTTCCTTAGTCTTACAAGTCTTTTTCTAGGCATCGAGAACTTAAGACCACAATTCAACAGGTGGAACTTGTAAGAGGCACTATGTAAAATTTTTCATTAGGGCTAAAGAAACTCTTTAAAGTATGTTCCCTGCTTCAACAATTTTTTTTTTTAGTTTTTTTCTGAAGTATCTGGACAGCTTTCTTGGAGCTGTAATTACCTGTACCCTCTTGTGTCCAATATTTGCATTTTTCAAGATTTGCATTAACTTGCTGCTGCAAGCACATGTTGTCTGACAATTACATATTTTCCTGACTTTGGGGCCAAACTAGGTCAAATCGAACGGCCGATATCGCTATCGGATCGAACCCCCGAAGTTATTACTCGAACCAGGAGCTCGTGGGAGTGTAGACTGTAATTTCTTTCCTCCATCCCTGCACCTTCTTATATACCTCCTCATTAGCCACTAGCCGCCTCTCTGTGCATTTTTGAGACTGCCCTTAACCTTGAACTTTTATTGTAGATCAAAAAAACATTTAAATAGGTGATGTTGCATTACTGAACCTGCAGCAGGTCATGGTTTTGCAAACCTCGTTATCCAGATTCTGCTTTTTTGAGAAAATTCTGTTGAAATTGCTGCAAAGAAAGATCCTTGAGGGATACAGAGTGCCTTAATCTTTCTTTTGAAATTTTACTTCGTCTCCAGGCGGTTAGAATTTTGCTTGATTGTAAATTTCAAGTTCCATGGAGGATTCAAAACGAGAGACCCAGAAAGACTGGTCTTATTATTATTTTTGAAGGCTGTCCCTTGGCTACAGGACCCCGTGGTTCGCTATTAGCGTTAAGAAATATACAGCGTGGCGTCTAATTTAGTGTTATTGATTCTAATTTAGGTCCGTGAACGCAGACGATTTTCAACCGATTATCAAATTAGTGTTTATGAACGGAAAAATATTGTTAGCGTTATTATATGTTCAGGGACCAGAAAAAACTGTCACAAAACTACTGTTGTGAACACTACACCGCGAATCGTTATTAGCGTTATGAACTCTATATCGGCACCTTAAAATTTTGACATTAATACCTTAAATAGAATAAACTACACTATTTAAGGTCGTGGACTATAATCTGCCACGTCTACCGGAACTAAATTAGAATGAATGACGCTAATTTTTTCTTTACACTAATAATTTCTCAACGCTAATAACGATTCGCGGTGTAGTAGCTATTCACGGTTTTGTAGTCACTGTAGAATAGTTCCCATGTATTCGACCCACGAGTGACATAACATTATGTCCATATGTTGCTGCGGTTATGATGTGTTGGTACTTCTTTACATATTCTTTTGTGGCACAAACATAGACGGTCTCTCACTGAAATGTTTAGTTCATTCAACTTTGTATCATGTTATGGAAGATAGTGTTTACTGGTTACATGAATAGCAAAGTAATACCTTTGGGCATAAGTTGATGGCATATCGAGTGATAAAAGATAAAAAAAAGAAATCGGGAAGCCATGGCGGAAGTTTTGGTACTAATGACGTCACAAGTGAGCATGACTTGGCAATGTCACAAGCTATAATCCAAAGTTTCATTCCAAAGTTTCATTCCAAAGTTTCGGTTGCATGGGCACACCGCCTCTGATATGTAGAAAAGCGTGAGAGGACTATGACCTTTCATCAAACGGTAGAAAAAGACGATCAAATAGATTGCTCCGGATTGGAATTTTGGTGGATTCCGCATCTAGCCTGTCTAAATGTCACATGGTCTCCGTCACGTCTATATTGCACATTTAGGGTAAAGGTCTATGGAGGCAAATGTTGTACACTTAAAAACTAAACTGTACAGGGCGGTATAACGGATAAACTTCACCATGTCTAAAATTTCAAAACTGAATGAGTTAGGGGTCCCATTAGGAGGTCCACGCAACATCGCCTCTTCTCCCTCTCCCACCTCCTCCACCTAAACCTCACACACAAGCCTCAACACGGATAGAATGTACTGGGTGTCACAACTATTTCGCGGCTGGTGCCGGTTACGCCCGACATACAAGGAGTTGTCGAAGATTCTTCGCTCAGGGAAGCACATCCTTTAGTACCATTCCTTCCACCACACTCTTGTCCGGACCTACGAGCAAAGATTGGGCACCAGTACGCGAATTAGATGTGCTCCTTATGATTTAGGATCCCCCCGTCCCCAATTATACAAGCGAATTCCCATGGCTTTGCGGATTATTGTACACGACGCTCTTCACCTCCCTTTGTCCTGTATTTGTTCCGATTCCACGGATGTTGAACCTTCGCACCTCTTTTTCATGTTTTCTCGTTTGGTTCCACTCTTACCACGTCGTGGAGGTGGTAGCGGGGCCCGAGATACTATGGCTCGATGCCGACGATTCCTTCGAGGGGATTGGCGGACCCTTCACGTTGAGCACGAGGATTGAGTTGCGAATGCTTCCTTCACACAATGTGATACTTCTGGGACTTCAGATGTCCCATCCACCTATCGTCCTGTTGTTCATTTGGGCCGAGTTGGTGAGCTCTCTCGGGCGGTTCAGGTCCTCGAACCGTTTAATCCTGCTCCTCAGTCTGCTGTCGAGATTCTTCGATCTCTCCATCCACCAGCTCCCACCCTTCAACCACCCTCTATTCACACATTCGAGTCGTCAAAGTGTTTTCTCTTAGATCGAGACGCTTTCATTAAAGCCTTTACAAATTCTCCACATCTTTTAGCAGGGGTCCACCTGGCATTGTTTATGAGTTATTTCGCAACGTTTTGCCTCCGAAATCGGGTGCCCGGGGTTTTGATATTTTTTTTCGAGTTTGTTCCCTTATTGCGACTGGCACTCTCCCCTCTCGTATTTGTGATCTCCTCACGACTTCCTGCCTTCTAGCTGTCACCAAACCCAATGGGGGAATCCGTCCTGTTGTAGTGGGCAAGGTATTATACTGACTGGTGGTTAGTGCCATCTGGTGGTTAGTGCCATCTGCATCCAGCTCCAACCGACCTTCCACGATAATTTCTCTCCTCATCAGTTCGGAGTGGCAACTTGGGGGGGGTTGTAGCTTTGTTGGATGTCCATTCGAATTGGTTTGTCCACCTTGTCGATGTTTTTAATGCTTACAGTACAGTGGATTAGAATGAAAATTTTTCAGAGCTTATAGATGCACCTTCCCCGATTGTCTAGATATTTTCTTTTGTCAAGACCTTTTATTCTTTAAGTAGTAGCCTTTTTTGTTCCACTGATGGTGATTTGGTCCCACTTTCCTCCACGATTGGCAGTCGTCTAAGTGAACCTCTTGGAGCCCGTTTGTTTGCCCTTGCTCATTACCGGGCCCTTTGAGCTTCTACGCCACTTTCCCTTCTTGCATCTTCCCTTCAGTTGTAGATGATACACACATTGTTGGTCCTTTCGACAAAGTTATACCGGCCGATAACTTTTCCAAGGATCGTTTGGCCGAACTCAATCTTTCTATCCAACCCTCTAAGTGTGTTAATCCGTCCCCTCGTGCTATTCCTCCTCCTTTGCACTCCGTATTCTGATTTTCAGACTTCTCCTCCATCCGAAGGTATTCATGTGTTTGGTTGCCTGCTCGGTTTGGATCCATATGTCACGCCATTTCTTGATTCTGCTCTTCAAACCGATTTGTCCCATGTGGACAACCTTGGCTTTTGCTCTTTTGACACGATGTTTCCCCCATCGCCCCTCCTACCTTACTCGCACTTCCCCACCCACCCCTACTTTTGTGTCCTCCCTTTCTACATTTGACGATCACCTCATGGACGTCCTTCACGCTTTGTTAGGTCGTGGGGCTTTTGATCGCGAGTTTGGGCTTGCAACCCACATCCACGCCTCTCTTCCTGTCTCTCTCTTCTTGTCTCTCTCTTCCTGTCTCTGTCGCCGGTTTAGGTTTACTATCGAAGGCGCGTGTTGCTCCCGCTGCCTATATGGAAAGTTGGTGCCTTGTTGTCTCCACTATTGTCTCTCGTTTTTTGGCTGAGGATACTCATATTTTTGCTACCGTTGTTCCACGTGTTTCGGACGTTGTGCTCGCCTTCTAGAGGTCCCTTTTGGATGCATCACATTCTATTCCTCGGGCTGCTATCACAGACATGCTGATTCTTTCCACCCTTGTTACAACATCAGTTGCGCGTGTACACGAATCCATTTATGATCAGGCTGTCGCTGCTATTAAAACCGAGCTTCTCGACGCGCTTCCTTCTGATTCTTCGCGTGCACGCTTTCTCTATTGTAGCGGACCTGGTTTCGGAGCTTGGTTTTTTGGCTATCCCTATCTTATCCACCTTGCGTTTCACCCCGACTTAGTTCACCACGACCCTCAAGTTTCGGCTTGGCCTCCCTCACCCACCTTTGCTCTGCTCTCTCGTTTGCTCATGTGACCACATTCTCAAGCCCGGCCGCGTCCATTTGCTTCAGTGCTCCCACGGAGTTGAGTTAATTCGGGTGCACGACAAGATTCGAGACACCATTGCTACTATCGTTTTCGAGGGGGGGTTTTCTATTCGTCGGGAGATTTCCCACATTAATTTTTTCGCGTCAGATTATCATTGGATTACTCAATGGTGCGCGTCGTACATTTGGCGACGTTGCTTTGGTGAACCTACCTCGGATACAGTCGTTAGCGAAGCAGCTCGGCATGTGGGTGTGGCCGCCCGTGACGCGGCTAGGAGGAAGGAGCGTGATTATGCCCATCACGGCGCTATAGATGGATTCATTCCGATGGCGGTCAAGATATATGGTTGTTTGGATGTGGCTTTGGATGCTTGTAGTCGGCGCTCGTTCGAGCGGCGGGGACTGGGGAGCCCATTTGTTTAAGTACTTACTTCTTTTTATCGTCAACGTTTATCTGTGGCCATACAACGAGTGTAGGCTTCTATCCTCCTTCAATCGTCTATTGCATTTTTAGATCGTCGACGTGTTCCGGAACTCCCTCCTCGTGCTCTTTCGGGATTCGGGGACTTACGTGGTTGTTTTTTGTAGATATTTTGTTATGTTGGGGTTTTTGTGATAAATGTTGGATCTCTCCTTAGATGTCTCATTTGGTGT
Organism: Zygnema cylindricum; assembly: GCA_037447655.1. NCBI lineage: Eukaryota > Viridiplantae > Streptophyta > Zygnematophyceae > Zygnematales > Zygnemataceae > Zygnema > Zygnema cylindricum. The sequence continues at coordinate 242,224 of JBBHKE010002304.1, forward strand.
TTTTTGCTTCTTTGGGTGTTTTCAGTTTACCTGTCATCTTTTCGTATCGAGCTTTTCAATAAAGTCAACCATTTTTGTTTTTAATTGTACGGACAACATTACTAACTATACGACATCGTGACAATTGTACAGAAAACATTCCTTACTTTAATATATAGGACTTGGTGCCATCGAGTTGGGTTTTCAAACAACATTTCACATACGTGTTCTGATTTGAGTGGTACCGCGTAGTTTAAAGAAAATTTATTGAAAACCCTCAAAGATTTTACAAATCGACCTGTTTCAATGTAAAATCTAGTCTTGTGTATCGAGTCAAAAATTATTGCGATAAAACCGATTACGATAATTATCGGTTATCGAACGGTGAGGGTCCTAGTATTACTGAACGGTAATGAACTAAAAAAACCCTAATACCCCCCTTAAATAACCCTAAAAAGTACGGATATACATGCACAATTTACGTAAATGTAAGGAAAATGTAAGGCAATTGTATTGAAATATACAGGAATATACAAAAATCGTACGAGTACAGAGTAGTACGCATCTTATTAAATGAGACGTCATGGTAACTTTTACAATGAAAACAAAAGACAAAAACAGTAACTAATGGTGTTAGACAGTACAAGTCTGACAGGCAAATCTACAGCCTGTAGTGATCCCGAAGGGTCACTTGGCTCTTCCAAATGTGACGAAAGGGCAAGGTGACCTTTCGTAAGAGAAAGAGAAAAGATCTAGATCTAAGATATCTAAAACTGAATCTAAATAAATCCAGGACAAAGGTACAGAGAGTAAATGACGAGAATCAGAATACTAGACTGCGTTATCTAGTATTAAGTCATTTAGAACTAAGTTTGTAGCAAAGGAGAATTAGGAAGAAGTCTGAATTCCAACACCCCCCCGCTTTGCTAGAAACGGAGGCCGGCTGAGGAGCGGTGAGCCTCAAATTGAGGCCGGGGAAGAGCCTTGGTCAAAAAATCTGCCATTTGAAGATGAGTGGGACAGTGGTGAAAAATGACAGTGCCTGCAGCAATGGCGTCACGGGTAAAGTGGTATTGAATATCTATGTGCTTTGTCCGGCGGTGATGAATAGGATTATTCATTAGGGCAAGGGCCCTTTGAGAATCACAAAAGATAACGGTGGCAGAAGAAGGACAGAATTGTAAGTTGAGGAGAAGGGAGCGAAGCCAGAGGGCCTCCTTGGTGGCATGAGTCGCAGACATGTACTCAGCCTCAGTGGAAGAGAGGGCAACAGTGGGTTGCTTCTTCGAAGCCCAAGATACAAGGGCACTGCCAAGGGAGAGACAAATGCCTGTGGTGCAGCGACGGGAATCCAGATCTCCCCCCCAGTCGGCGTCGCAGTGGCTGACGACAGCTGGAGCAGAGGAGCCAGTGAAGGTGAGTTTGAGAGATTTCGTTCCCTGAAGATATCGGAGGACCCTTTTTGCTGCAAGAAGATGGTCAGAGGTGGGGTTTGACACAAACTGACTGAGTTGGCCAACAGCGACAGCGATGTCTGGACGGGTTCCAGTCATCGCATACATGAGACTGCCAACTATGGACCTGTACTGGTCATGTATATCTCTGGGGACAGGCCCACCAGAGTTTTTTGAGAGCTTAACATTGGGATCTAGAGGGGTAGAGATGGGAGTGCAATCTGCCATGGAAAATCTGGCTAGAACCTCCCCTATATACTTTTCCTGGGACAGATAGAGGGTCCTACTGGGACGATCCCGTCCTACAAAGACTCCAAGACAGTATTCCACCTCTCCCAAGTCTGTCATGGAAAAGTGGGTGTTAAGCATTGTCTTGACAAGATGTATAAGGGAAAGAGAGGGGCCAGCAAGGAGGAGATCATCGACATATATCACAAGAAGAACAAGTTTGTCGGATGCTCCCCGAATGAATAAACCAAAGTCTGCATCAAGTTTGGAGAAGCCTTCACGGAGGAGGATTGCCTCCAGGTGCTTATTCCAAACCCTAGGAGCCTGCTTAAGGCCATAGAGGGATTTAAGGAGACGACATACCAGGTGTTCAGAACCCGGAGATACATACCCTTCCGGTTGCTGGAGGAAGATTTCTTCGGTGAGAGTGCCGTAGAGAAAGGCAGTCTGAACGTCCATGTGGTGGACGTGCCAGTCATGGGCAGCTGCAAGGGAGAGGAGGATCCGAATGGATGTGAATTTCGCAACCGGGGCGTAAGTTTCGGTGAAGTCGACCCCCTCCTTCTGAAGAAAACCTTTAGCTACAAAGCGAGCTTTAAACCTGTCAAGCGTGCCGTCGGATTTTGTTTTGACTCTGAAAACCCACTTGGAGCCAATGACCTTTCTGCCTGGGGGAAGTGAGGTAAGTCTCCAGGTGCCATTCCGGAGGAGGGATGAAAATTCAGAATCTGTGGCAGCCTTCCATTCAACGGCTTGAGGACCAGCCATGGCAGCAGAGAAGGTAAGAGGAACAGGAATTGTAGAAATTGTGGCAGAGTTTGCAGCGCCATGGTGGAGATTATGCGCCTGGAGGCGGTCACTTCTTCGAAGGGCAGGTGCGGATGGAGGGATTTTGTATGGGGTTTCGGTTGGAAGAATTGGAGAGAGAGAGTAGGGGTCAGAAATTGTACGAGTGAGAGGGGATGGTGTGGAGGGATGGAGGAAACCCGATAGGGATCGTGTGAGAGTGGATGAAGGCAAGGAAAGTAGTTTGGGAGGGGTCAGAGGGAGGATGACAGAAATTGGATCGGAGGAGGCAGAGGAAATGGGGAAGAAATGTGGGGAGGGGGGAGATGTGGGAGTAGGCAAAGTGGTAATGGCATCATGAATTTTGAGGAGTGGTGTTTCGTTGAAGGTGACGTCACGACTGAGGACTACCTGACGTTCCTTTGTCAACCAAATGCGGTATGCCTTGGATTCGGTGCTGTAGCCGACTAAAACGCCATTTTTGGCGCGGCTCTGCCATTTTCCTGCCGGTGTCAAGTTCTTGATCCATGCCTCACATCCGAATATACGAAGATGAGAGACATCAGGTTTAGTGGCGTGCCAGGCTTCGTACGGAGTAACAGGGAGTACGGAAGTTGGACAACGATTTCGAATGTAGTTTGCCGTCGAGACAGATTCCGCCCAAAATGTGGTGGGCAGACCGGCGTAATGCAACATGGAACGTGCCATGTTTAGAAGAGTTCGATTATAACGTTCTGAAACCCCATTCTGTTGAGGAGTATGGGGGGTAGTTGATTGGTGAGATATTCCGTTAGCTGCAAGAAAAGAGGAAAATTCGTTGGAGAAGTATTCACCTCCGTTATCTGTACGGAGGGTTTTAATACGACAGGATAATGAGTTCTCAACGAGGGCTTTGTACTCAGTAAATTTTTGAAAGGTTTCGGATTTGCGGCGGAGGGGATAAAGGTAAGTGTATCGAGTGGCATCATCGATGAAGGTTACAAAATAGAGAGCGCCAGTTGGACTAGGGGTAGACATAGGTCCACAGAGATCCGAATGAATTAATTGGAGTGGATTGGAGGTTTTTGAAGTACTCGAGGGAAATGAGGGTCTGGATAATTTTCCTTCAATGCATCCGGAACAAAAAATTAACTTTTTGTCAGTGAATGGTTCCAAGCCGGTGACAAGATCGTTTTGAAGCTGGTGAAGGCCAGATTGCGAAAGGTGGCCATATCTAAGATGCCACTTAGATAGAGTGGATGATGCTAGAGGAGTAGCAATATTGCATGATCCGACGGTGGAGAAGTGGCATAGAGTGTAAATCGATCCGGTCTGACACCAAGGCCAACTGTACGATCAATCGTAGAAAAGAACTTGACGTTAGTTTTGGAGAATACAGCTCTAGCCCCTTGATGAAGGGCTGCACTGACAGAAAATAGATGCTTTTTAAGGCCAGGTACAAGGAGGACATGAGATAGTGTGATTGAAAGGTGTGGATCAAGAGTGCTGGGCGTGTGGATCTGACCAAAGTGAGTCGCCGTAAGTGCGGCATTGTTGCCAAGGAGGATCATCATTGGTGGACAGAGAGGAGAAATGGTGGTAAACTAATCCGAGCGGTAGGAGAGATGGTGAGATGCACCAGAATCCACTATCCAAGAGTTGGTAGAATCTGCAGAATCGAGTGAAGATGTTGTTTGTAACGCATATCTAAGCTCAGAGGACGGATGAGGTACGGATAATGGGGAGTGAGATTTGGTAACTCTAAATTTGGTGATTGTTGACCATAGACGTACTGAGGGTACGGAGTGGAAGGTTACAGAAATAGGTCGGCAACATGTTGTTGGCCGTGTAAGGTGGATTGGGCGAAGGGATTTGTCTACGCAAAAGTGTCGTTGACTGATGGTTGAATAACATCAGCCGCTGATGGTTGACAGGAATAGATACTTCGCCCATCATTTTGTCCTCGTCCAGCTGGCCGCCCATAATTTCCTTGACGATCGTGTTTGCGCTTGAGGATGGGACACGCATCAATAACGTGATAAAGTGCACGGCAATAACGACAAGATGAGTTTTTCGCGTTGCGATTGGATGGAGGTAAGGTGGCCAGAGTCACTCCACGGATCGGGGAAAAATTGTGCTTCGTTTCCTCGTGAACCAAGCCAGCAGTTAAGGATAGGATGGTGACAGCTGTAGAAGAATTGTCAATTGAGGAAATAAATGTTGAATAGGACGCCGGAAGACCTCCCAAGATCGCAAAAATTATGTCTTCATCGGTGACAACAACTCCAACAGTTTTGAGTCGTCCAGCAATAGATTTGATAGAGTTGACGTAGACTTGGATAGATTCTGCAGGATTTTTCTTAGCACTGTTGAGCTGGCGTCGAAGAAGCAATTTGTTTGACCAGGATTTGTTCTCATATGCTGTGGACAGAAGTGTCCAAGCACCATGCGCCGAGGTAGCGTCACGAATTAGATCAAGTTGCGAGGGTTCAAGTGCGAGAACCAGCCTGGAGTGCGCCTCCTCATTGCAAATGAGCTAGGCGGATTTAGCGGCGGCATCGGAAGGTTCCCTTTCGCTTCCGCTAATAACAGACCAAAGTTTTTCACGCCTAAAAAGGTGTTCAATCTGAAACTTCTATCCATAGAAATCCGTGCCATTGAATTTGGCAACGGTATTAGAACTAACGGGGAAAGGCCCATAACCTATTGAATGAGACATCATGGTAACAGACAGAAAAATAGAAAGAACAAACAGAGAAATTGCAAATTATATTAAAAACTGGTAACGTTTACAATGAAAACAAAAGACTAAAATAGTAACTAATGGTGTCAGACAGTACAAGTCTGACAAGCAAATCTACAGCCTGTAGTGATCCCGAAGGGTCACTTGGCTCTTCCAAATGTGACGAAAGGGCAAGGTGACCTATCGTAAGAGAAAGAGAAAAGATCTAGATCTAAGATATCTAAAACTAAATCTAAATAAATCCAGGACAAAGGTACAGAGAGTGAATGACGAGAATCAGAATACTAGACTGCATTATCTAGTATTAAGTCATTTAGAACTAAGTTTTTAGCAAAGGAGAATTACGAACAAACATTTTCTACGTCACTTCAAATATCCAGCGACGAAACTACTTCGTCGCTAACTTCTACGTCACTTCAAATATCTAGCGACGAGACTACTTTCGTCGCTAGTCGTCGCTTCTTTAGCTACGAGAGAACCTCGTCGCTAAGTAAGTGCTCAGTACAATATTCTAACAATTCTCAGGGCTGACAGGCCTAAAATATCTTTATTTAGATAATAACAAATTTGCGGGCGAGCTGCCCACGCTAAATAGTGGATATATAAAAAAATTCAATGTGGCCAATAATGATTTGATTAAACATAATTTTGGTGTAATGAGATTGCCAAACATAACTTACCTAAACCTCAGTGGCAACCAGGTCAATGAAATTCTTCGCAATAAAACTCGTTGGGCTAATATTGAGACAATTAATCTTTCTCAGAATCCATTCATTGGCGAAATTCCGGTTAGTTTCGGAAAAGAAGCGACAAGATAATAGCTACTTGATTTGAGCAGTAACAATTTTTATGGCGCTGTTCTGTATTTCGGGAACATTTCATTTATCCAAGTTTTGTAAGTGCAAGTAGTTTCTTTAATTTCGTGTTTTTATACAAACTCTGCTTTGGTGATAAAATTTATTGTTTTTATCGTGACACACAACTACAGTGCTTTCACCTTTGGATTTTGAAGGAAAAGAATTAACAAGCGGTGGGAGAGCACCATTGAGGAGCAGATGACGTAGTCATGAAGTTGTGATTGTCTTTGAGCTATAATCTCGGGAAGTGTGTCAAAAGAAGAGTTCAAGAAACAGCAGTCTATGTTTGTCAATTAAGGCAATATTCTCCAAAAGAACTAACGTGGTTAGGTGCATCCTCAATTTGTTATCAAATTTTTCTAAGTTATTTGTTTCTTAGACGACTCAACGATTATATTATTTTTTGGCAGGTGCAACCCTCTAATCTTATATCTGTTGGCCTGTTTGTGAGAAAGGAACTTGAGCCGATGCAATCTCAATGGCACTATATCAGAGAAGATTGAAATCTACGGAGACTTTCTGTTTTGTGAGTTGCACTTTTGCTTTCTATCACTAAAACACCTATATATATTCAGGTGTCCTATCTGGAGAAAGATGCCCAGAAAAGGGCGTTAAAACTGACTTGTTATCCGCCCATCACAAAGCTAGGCTAGAATAATTTGAGATTAGTTTTTTGTTTGGCCTGTTTAATCAGTAGGACATACAGTCATAAGACTATAATTGTTAACCTGTGGAAGAGAGACGAGAGGGAGAGGGGAGAGAGAGCAGGTGGAAGAGAGTGGAGAAGGTAATGGGGGAAGGGAGGGGGGAGGGCGAGGGGAGAGAAACGGGGAGAAAAAGGGGAAGGAGAGATGGAAGGTGGGTAGAGCGGGAGAGGGGGGGAAGGGAGGGTAGAGGAGCAAGGAGAGAGAGGGGGGGAGGGGAAGAGAGTTGGGGGCATACGCACAAAAAAGACGAAACGTTAACTGAATGACCAAAAAAAAAAAAATTAGACCTCTCTTTCCTTTCACCTCTAGGTAAAAGCTCTCTTCTCTCTCTCTCTCACTCTCCTTCCAAAGGGGTAAACGTTACAATGAGGAGGGAGGAAATACATTAGAGGACTAGAGGGTGGGAGAGTGTAAATTGACTGAGGGGGCTAGGGGGCAAAGGAAAAACTTGTTGGGAAAAGGTGGGTAGGAAAGAGAAAAAGCTATTAATGGCTTTAGGAGGAGAGGTGAAAAACTATGGGGAACTTTAGAGGGTTCTCGTTTTTGTGATAAGACTTTCGGCTTATTCACATGTTGACGACATGCTGATGTCATTGCCTTATTAGAGACTCTTAGGATGATAAGTCTCTATTGCATGTTCCTCCAATATCTCTTTTCCCTCCCTTTCTAACTCTCTCCTCGCACTCTTCGCTCCCCCTCTTTGTCTTCACCTTCACATTCTCCCTTGGCTCTCCATTTCTCGCCCCCCACTCCCTATCCCTCTACAAGACTCTCTCTCCCCTAACCCAAAAAAATATTAATATTCGCATAGAGCAAATGTATTGTCCATGAATTGTATTAACTGACATTGACTCTCACCAAACCGTGACGTAACAAACCGTGATGTAACAACAATGTCTGCCGCGTCAAAAGTACTCGATTCAATTTGATTTGTATGCGAGATCATTTCGTCCATCCGATGCAATGTCGACGCTTTGAGTAACTAGCAATTTTAACGAAAATGAAATTGTAATATTTGATTTAGTCAATATGTACCGCCTAGAACTAACGAGCAAAAATCCAGAACGTAGTCAAATTTCACACAAAAAAGTCATGTGACATTACTTTTTCAAATTTTTTCCCGGCCAGCGAAAAGTATACGAAATTTCATAAAAAAAATCACGATACACCTATGTCTCTCCCTCTAACACTACTCTCCCTTCGCTCTTCGCCCTGCGATCTCCCTTTCTCTTCCATTTCGATCTCCGTCTCCCTCCCACTTCATCCTTTTCAACATTAGCAACCTCCCTCACTCCCTATTTTTACAACTCTTTGTCTGCCTCACCCCTCACTCTCCCCCCCCCGCCGTCCCTTTCCTCGTCACTCTTCCCATTCTCCTTTTGCTCCTCATATTTTCGCCTCTCCATCCAACACTTTGCCCTTTCTCACTTTCCCTTTTCCCCCTTCTCCCTCTCAACCCCACTCTCACACCCTCTTTCCTCCCCTTTCGTCCATTTTCCCCCCTCGCTCTCTCGCTCGTCAACTTTCCCCGTCTCCATATCCCTCCCCCTTTCCCTCTCCTCCGTCCTCTCCTTCTACCCTTCTCCCTCCCTCTCTTTCACCCCCTCTCCCTCTCCCTCTCCTCCGCCTCTTTATTCCTCTCCCTCCCTGAAAAAGACCGACCAAACGAATGAACCGTCAACCGACCAAGTCTGCGCAGCACTACTACTACTACTTAAAATGAGACAAAACGAAGCGTAATCCAACGTCGCTTCAAATATTTAGCGACAACGTCACTTCGTTGCTTAACCAAAATGAAAGATTTCACGCGACGATGTTACTTCGTAGCCAATTTAGCGACGACAACGCTTCATCGTTAATTAAGGGACGACAACGCTTCGTCGCTAATTTAGGGACGACAACGCTTCGTCGCTAATTTAGGGACTACAACGCTTCGTCGCTAATTTAGGGACGACAACGCTTTCGTCGCTAATGTAGGGACGACAACGCTTCGTCGCTAATTTAGGGACGACAACGCTTCGTCGCTAATTTAGGGACGACAACGCTTCATCGTTAATTTAGGGACGAGACCACATCGTCACTTGTCAACGCTGCGTCAATGACTAGATCATCTTGTCGCTCAATTTCGCCAACCGGTGCTCAGTATTATTATAGAGTTGGGTATCTGGTAAATTCATATCGCGATAATTTCGATATTCGATATGTCAAATATTGATCGAGCATAATCCTCGATATATCGTACGGGGACCAACATAAATTATCGCGATATATATCGTGATATATAGTATTTTTAAATTTAATTTTTTATATTTTTATATTATGTATTATTTTAGCGAAAAAGACAAATTGTCCGATACGCCACATACGACGACATTTTCGTTCCTTGACTTAAAGGTAGACGCCGCAAAATTTAACCGACAAAAAAGTACTAATTATGAAATTCATATAATTACTTATTTGGGGTATGGTTACATCAAGAGGTCTATGTAATAGTACGCACAGCAAAATTTCTGGAGGGGGAGAGGGGGAGAGAGAGAGAAGGGGGGAGGAGGGGGAGAGAGAGAGAGAGAGATATTACAGAGGCCTCGGTTACATCGCGTATCGTCTGTAAACAAGTTTTTACATACGTGTTTTAATTTAAGCGGTTTTTTGTAAGTTGACGATCAAATCTTTAAAATCATCAAAGATTTGAAAACCGACCATTTTGGAATGGAAATCCGTACTTCGGCATTATGTACGTGTACTTCGCAAGTGTACAGCGTCAATGTACCTCAGAGATCTCCTTCACTCTGCTGACTTTCATGAAAAAACTATAATTTTCGGCAAAGATTTTACGGTCACCTTGTCCGAAGGCACGCAACTTTGGAGACCAAGGGAAATTTTTCATTTACTTTTTAAATGCCTCGATATATTCACGATACAATATATCGGCAATATATCGCGATATTCCGATTTTCGATATATCGAAGCGATATATCAATTATCGGGTACCTGAAATTCGATATATATCGAATATCGGCAAACGGTACTCGATACCCAACACTAATTATTACTGACATTCCCTCACTTATTGAGTCACCTAAAAGCCCCCTCTTACTCCATGCCAATCAACTTTTCCCCGATGTTATATGCTACCTTTAATGTTGGTTTCGTTAACATGTCAACACCTTGTTCTATCTCTCAAAACGCGACTAAATCTCGACCAAAGTGCCATTGAGTTTTAATGTGTTTTGTGCACTTATGAAAAATAGGATTTTTGCCAAGTGTGATGGAGGACATACTATCACTCAATATCTCCATGCACTATCTCCTCACTCCAACTACAAACAAAAAGTCCTTAATACATAGAGCACTTTTCGAAGCATGACATGCAACCATGTATTATGCCTCAATAGATGAGAGTTCAATAACATACGCGAATTCCACGAGATGGCGCCTTTTGCAAGTAAAAACATGTATCTTCTATCTTGCCGAAGACCTTCCTATGTCAAGATCACCTCCATAACCATCATCACAATATCCATAACAACTCAAAATCTCACTGTTATAGACAATCCCAAAAATAAGTGTTCCAGCCAAATACCAAAGAATCCTCTTCACCGCTTCCCAATGTAATTTCCTTGGATTGCTACAATATTGATTAACAATGATTACTGCAACACTAATGTCTTCCCTAATTCTAACACTACATCAAGCTCCAACTGCCTCCCTATACGGAACATCAACCTCGAGACTCTTAACAAAATTAGAAAGCTTGTCTCGAGGAAGTGACTAGCAATCTAAAAACCCAAATCTCTCCAACTTGTCTTTCACATATTGTTATTGGCTAAACTTGATGCCTCCATTTTTCCTCCATTTGAGTGTGAATTCCCAAAATATATAATGCGTCCCCTAAATTTGTGATTTTGAAATATTTCCCTAATTCCCTCTTCAATTTTCGAAGTAGCTATAAGTTGTGAGAGATGGAATTAACTTCATCCACATAAAAACTGAAAATTATCATGTCCCATCCTTGTCCTCAAATACACACTCCACAATCAACTATAAGCCTCTTAAAGCCTAAAATTACCAATATCTTATGAAGTTTATGATTCCACGTTTTCGGTGCCTACTTTAAACCATACAAAACTTACCACAATCTGTAGACTTTCTTTTTCTATACGAAAACTCTCTGAAAATTTTTCAAACACACCTCTTCATGTTCTCCATTCAAAAAATAATTTCATATCCATCTGTTGGATATGCATCCCCCGCTTCCACTGTAATAATTGCTCGTAAAGAATCAAACTTAACTATAAGAGCAAAGGTCTCTTTTCAGTTCATTTTTCCATCCTTCATAAAGCCTTCATATACCAATCGAGCCTTATATTTCAGAATCTATCTCAAGGATCGTGTCTTTGCTTGAAATACCCATTTGGAGTCGATGAATTTCTTTTCCTTTCAAGGAGTCATCTTCTTCAAAACACCCATTCGCCTTGAAAAAATCAAACTTCTTAACAATCATTGGTTTCCACGTTTTTTCTCTTTTTGCAAATTTATTTAAGTATGAGTTTGTTGCAAGGTCCTCATTACTGTCATATTTTTAGTGATTTTCATAAAATAATGTTTCCTAATCTTTTTGGAATTTTGCGTTTAGTGTAACATCCTTCAATTTACCAATAGAGTTTTATTTTTTTTTGTTTTAATTTAATTATATTTTGACTCCATTTGATGAATATTTTGGTGCAAGGAATGTTCGAAAAGGCCAAAACACCTATATGTTTCTTTTATTTAGCGATAAAATCATACATTTTTATGTAAAAAAAAAATAAAAAAACGAACCAATGAAGTTTATCTTGTTCTTTTTATTTAAGTATATTGACACCATTTACTAGCATAATATTTGAACAAGGGGATTTTGGAAAGGTTTCATGCTTTGCGTTTGAAGAATCTTCATAGATTATCAACATCTTAAAATATTTTACATATCCGAATACTACCGTATCCTATGGATGCCAACCAGAATGAGCCACATAGGTGAGGGGTTGATTAGCTCTTATCCATCAAGGGTTTCCACTAATCATACAAGCACATTTACTGGGAGTAATATTTTGATCACTTCTCCATCAGGTCGTGCCATCAAGCCAGTTATCGCCTACGTGCTCTATTGCGACTGGTACCTCGTAGGTTCTTGTAGGTTCCTCTTCAGACGTAGAGTATATTCAAAGATTTTAAAAGCAAAAAATCTGAACGTCGTATTTGTTTGGACGAACAACATTTAATATTTGGAGAAACAAATTAAATATTAAGATTTGCACGTGCATACTTTGTTACTATTCGAATTGCACCATTTTGTGTTAAACGCTATTTCCGTCTCGCGAAGGTTAATGGATGGCAAAAAGAGCGTCAAAGGATATCTTTTCGAAAAGATTTTTTCGTCGTTTTTGTTGTTCTGAGACAAGTGTTGGTACTGAAGATGAAGAAGATGCAGCAGTAGTCATCGTAGAACAAATCAAGAGAGGAAGCTTCCACAAATACCGATGGCTGAACAGCAACTTTGACAGACTATAGGTGTACTAATCGTACAATTCCAATGTGTGGCTAGTGTCATCCTTTAAAACACTCGAGGACACTAGCCAAAGAAGTGATAGAATGAGCCGTTGCTTCAAAAACACATGTCGAAGTTGTTTCCCAATAGTTTGGAGAATCTTGCTGAATCTTTAGTAAACATTTACAAAAAAAAAAGTGAAAAAAGGTACGGCCTTATAAAAAAATGTAAGTTTTGCAGTACACAACCTTGTTTTGCTTGATGGAGGTTAACCATTTACCTGACATAATGTAGTATTCTTCACGATTTCAGTGTTACTAAAATTAACGGTAAAGTAGGGCCTAAATGTTTAAAAACTTTCCGCGCTAAAGTAGAGTGCTTTCATTAATACACATTTTTGTAGATTTTAAACATTCTAATTGTAGACACGTATGCACACACACGCGGCTAAGTAGGGGTTCAAATAGTGAATTGAAGTTGTTCATGATACCATTTTCACATTCGACAGTTGAGACGCATGGCTCACAATTTTAACGACCGAATACCTTAGGCCGTACGGCAAAACAACACAAAATTGTTGTTTTGTGAAAATGCATATGAAGTACAGAACCAAATATCATCAACCTTCCCCCCCCCAACGTCCCCTCCCGCCCTCCCCCTCAACCTCACTTGGTCCAATTCGTGGGATAGTGTCTCAGTAGAAAGAATTGACTTCTTTCTCTGTTATCATCAGAGCGTATGACATTCTAAAAAGAGGGCTTTCCTTTTCATGGGGAAACACGTTTAGTTGTACGGAAAAATAGTACAAACGTATGTTCTCGCGAGAAAGCATCTAATGAATTATACCCCTCTCCTCTATTCTCCCCCTCCTCCTCAACGTACCCCTCCCCCTCAACGTGTCCCCCCTCCTCATCCTCCCTCAACGTCCCCCTCCCCCACTCCCTCCTCTCCCCCTCACCCTCACCTTCATCCTCCCCCTCGCTCTCCTACACCCTTTATAGACAACAATCCGAAAAATTTAGATTTCCTAACTTCCTTCTCTTTGCTCTTTCTCCTCTTTCTATTTTGGCATATATTTTTCATCTCCTGCATTTTGAATCTCTTATTATTTCCATCTCCACTTGCCCTCCTCTCTCCCGTTTTTCTCCCTCTCCTATCTCCTTCTCCTCCCTCCCTCCATTATGGCTCTTCTTCCCAGCTTCATTTTTCTTGCGACGATCCTGCTTCTTCGTTTGACTTTCGCTTATGGTGAAGTTTGCAAGATTCTCCTTGATGCCGCTGACGTGGAAGCCTTGTGGGAAGCTTTTGTAGATTTAGGCGTGGAGTATGAAGAAAATAATGACCAAAACTTGATATTCACTTTTAATGCATGCTGCTGGCCTAAAATCTCTTGCAATAACACAAATGGCGATTTTAGAGTGCGATCACTTTTTACTTGGCAAATTGCCGCCGTCCATCAGGGGCTTGATAGCTTTGGAACATTTGAACATGGATGGGTTCAAACTTCCTAACAAGAAATATTCCAGACAGTTTGGGAAATCTAAAAAACTTAGTAGGGTTGAACCTCTCTAACAACAGTCTAAACCGAATTGTAAACTTGGTGGGGAGAATGACCAAACTAGAACCTCTCTCTCTCAACTATAATTAGTTTATTTGAGAAATGGGTGAACTTCCTTTCGTTAACTTGGTGACCTTAATTGAATTATGCATGGATAAAAATATTTTAATCGGACCTTTTCCTAGTTGGATTGGAAAGTTACCAAAATTATAGTACCTAAGCCTCGGTGAAAACCTCAACATGTCTCCGTCCAATCTCCCATCTACAAGTTCCAACTGGCCTGATACTCTTCTTCAAAGTGTCAATTTATCTTCAATGGGTCTCATTGGATCGATTCCGGAGGCTCTAGTTTCCTCCATACTGGCAAGAGTTGCCTCTTCACTTGCTCTAATACCAATTAAAAGAGCAAAACACATAAATGCGTACAAACGTACCTCAAAATATTCCTCCAAATCTCCTCAATGTATTAATAAAAAAACTCCAAGTTCAAAATTTTCCTCGCTTCTAAGCCTTCAAAAAGATAAATTAAAATGAGCTTCAAGAGTAAATACATGTACACAAGTAGAACGAGTAAATGCCTACATGGCGAAACCCCACAACACCAAACGATCAGCAATAGTCTACGTAGTCGCTTTCACATGATAACTGCAAATGCACTAAGTCCCAATTGGACCGACCAATGTTAATCGACCTAATATTAAGTTTCAACTATCAAACATCAACCATCAAGCATAAAATTTCAAACGTCGAATATGAATGTTAGACATCGAACATCAAATATCATACATCAAAGATCAAACGTCAAACATCACATATCAGACATCAAATGTCAAACATCAAACATCAAATATTAAATGTCGAATTTCAAAATGTCAAACATCAAATGTCAAAATTAAACATCAAATGTCAAAACTCAGCTGCAAAACATCAAGCATCAAGCATTAAACATCAAGCATCAAGTGTCCAAAGTCAAATGTAAAATATCAAATGTCAAACATCAAATGGCAAAAAACACCGAATGTTAAACATGAAACATCAAATGTCAAATATCAAATGGCAAACATCAAACATTAAGTATCCGATGTCACACGTTGAATACCATTTCAGACAATCAAACATTAAACATCAAACATTAAATATCAACCATTGAACATAAAATATAGATATTGTAAAGGGTAGCGAAGCGAGCTACACAGTCAACCACCAAGTGTCGCATTTTTGCCAAGTACTAACTCCGCCTCTCCTTTTAATCTTAAATCTATCTCTTTCTACCACTCCCTTTCGATCTTCTTCTCCCTCTCAAGCTCTTTCCCTCTCCTTCTCCATCTCTCTCTCAATTTGTCTTTTTTTCTCTAGTTGCTTCTCCCTCTGAATCTGTCGCTCCTTTTGTCATTCCCTTCCCCTCTCCCTCTCCCACGGCTTTTACTATCCCTCTCCTTCTCATTTTTTCTGCTTCTCTCTCTTTTGCACTCCCTCTCAATTCGTCTCTCCCTTCTCACACTCGTTCCCTCTCATCTACATCCGTTGTCATTGTTTATCCTTCTCCCTCTTTCTTTGTGTACACGTGGCCTTAGAGTGGATCTTTTACTATTGTACGGTGTTGTTGTAACGTTGAGTTCATTGTTAAGACCCTACAAGACACCATCTTTCCTCATGAGCAGCGTTGGGTATTCATGTTGTGGCTCCAAAGGTAGCACCCTCCAAAGAAGGTGACAACAATTTCATCCCATATCTTTTGGAGATCATTAGGACCTTAGACTCTTCCTTCGAAAAATTCTTACATGATTGCGCCCGATGATTTCGTAAAAAGTTAGATGACTTAACACCCACTCTCTAACCTTCATATCGGCTTTCTACTGCCGACATATACTTGTCGCCCTTCAGCGATCACAACCTTCGACCCTTATCCGACAAAGTACAGTGGTGAATGATGGTTGAGGACTGAGATACTGACCCCCGTACTACCTTTTCCATGTGAACGAGAATCGTATTTTTGACTTGTAGGCTTTGGACCAAGCACCCCTTTTTTGTTTTACAATTACTGTATATGGTAGTTTTGATTATTTATACGATTTGGTTTTTTCTTTCTTTTATACTTGCATTCCCTTTTGGATTTTTAATGTTGTTTAAGGTTTTTAATGATTTTAGTACTTGGGGGTTTCGGTCATTTACTTTTGATGGTCGTCAAAGATTTTTTTGGGTGTACCCATGTGTTAAAGTATCGGGTATTTCTTACCATTTGCCTCCAAAATTAAGTATACAACAAGAAAATATTAAGCCTTAGGAATATTTTGTAAAAACCACAGTACGATGGAGGTCATCTTGACACATTGGATGTTCTCCAATTTCGGCGTCTTATGTAATCAGTTTGGCGTCAACCTCCTTTGGACCCAAAGGCACACGATTCCAACCCATCTAATCTAAAATCTCCTCGTGAGGTGATTGTAGCTAAAGTATCACACAAGCAACAAATGATAAAACGTCCATGCATGTCCCACACGAATGTAAATTTTTTAGCATGAGGGAGAGTACTCCATATTTTTTCCCTACCCGATAGCGCATGTACGGAAAAATATTTGTAGGGTTATCAGACCTCCATTTTCATTCATGGGTCCTTTGCAAAAAATTTCGTAGTAGTCGCTTCTTTTTCTCCCTCTTGCATTACTGCTCTCATCTTATACTCCTTGTAATGAAACACAAAAATACTTTGTCAAATGAAATAGCTTTATAAAACATTTTCTTTTACCACATTTGGGCGTAGTTTGATGGTAGTTCGAGTGAGACAACGAAAACAAAATAAGGAATCATGGCAAAAAGTTATGGAGTTAATGATGTCGTCGCTATCACAGGTGAGCATGACGTCACAATGTCACAAAACCATAACGCATCTACAATGTCACAAAAAACCAAACGTTTACAACCAGTTCTATTTTTGTAAACGTCGCCAATTGTCAGAAGTTTTGTAGTCGTCTACAACCGTCACAAGTTTTCCATCACGTCTACCATCGTCACATTTCCAAGTAACGGTTTCATTATAGCACAAAAAAAAAAAAAATCTTCTTCAGAATCTTACATCATTCATTTTTGCACAATTAGAACGCTCTGCAAAGTAGTACGGAGAATCCAATAGTACGGCCAATCACCGACAGAAATATTTAATTTTCTCATGTTCCCTAAAGATCTGTAGGAAAGACCTTTTATAATTTTTCGCTATGCTTCTAGTTATTGTACGGACCTACATTTTCCGATGCCCAAAAATAGCTGGCACCCAAAAATTGTTCCTCTTTCCGTACTGTTATTGTACTTCCCGAAGAACATCCGCCGTTTAACTTCAAAACCGTACAGCTGTGCAACAGAAGCAGCGTGTGACCGTACAACCCCTTTCAGTGCTGTTTTTGGTACCGACGAAAACAATAAATAGTCCGTACATTTGAATACTCACGAGATACTCGCCAGAAGTCCACATGCGAAGGGAAGTCGTCAGAACTGTTCGACGCCTCCGTACAATATCCGTACAATACCGTGAAAATGCCGACGTGTCCTATACTTGACGAGTCAGCAAATTAAGAGTCCGTCATCAACTTTTTCCTTGTCAAATTACAGTAGCGTGGAAATACATAAAAAATCTCATTTTTCCCTTCCCCTCCTCATCCCCCTTCCCCTCCTCCTCCGCATCTCCTCTCCCCTCCCCCTTCCACCTGTCCTTCGCCCTCCCACTTTCCCTCTGCCCCTGCCCCTCCTTCTCCCTCTCCCTCTCCCCCTCCCCCTCTCATTCCGCCTCCCCCTTCTTTTCCCCACTCCTCTTCCCCCTCCCCCCTCATTCTCACCCTCTCCACCCTATCGTCCTCCTCCAACCCTTGTAGAAAGTGCTCCTCAAATTTTCACATTTCTCTACTTTCATCTCTTCGCCCTTTTTCCTCTCTCTCTCTTTTGTATCTCTTTTCCCCTTTCCTGCCTTTCTACTCTCTCGCTATTTGATTCTCCCTCTCTCTCTCTACCTTTCCCTGTCTTTATTTTTTCCCACACCCTCATTTTTATTTTCATCCCTCCAAATATCTTTCCTCTGGCCTTCCCTTGTTATTTTTCCCTCCTTTCCCTCCCCCTTTTAACCTATACTTCTAAATCCTTCCCATTTCCCTGCTCTCATCTCTTCTTCCTTTTCTCCTCTCTCAATCTCCGCCTCTCCTTCTCTCCCCTTTTAATTCCCACTTCCCC
The DNA here is from genome assembly GCA_037447655.1 of Zygnema cylindricum. Lineage (NCBI taxonomy): Eukaryota > Viridiplantae > Streptophyta > Zygnematophyceae > Zygnematales > Zygnemataceae > Zygnema > Zygnema cylindricum. The sequence goes on from JBBHKE010002304.1 coordinate 260,257, forward strand.
TCTCTCCATTTTCATTTTCTCAAACCTTTCTCCTCTCTCAACCATTTTTCTCGCTCGGACCTCCCTCTCCTCCCTCCCCCCTTCATGGCGCTTCCTCCCACCTTCCTTTTTGTCGTAACAATCCTTCTCCTCCGTACGACATTTGCTTATAGCATCACCTGCGATCCCCTTCATACTACCGACAAGACAGCCCTGCAAGAGGCACTCTCTAGTCTAGGCGTTGACCACCCGGTAGTCAACGCCACTGCGCCCTGCTGCTATGCAGAACTCGTCTGGGATGCAATAGATGGCGCGTCCTTGCCATCTGCCAGATGTCTTCGCGTAAATGGAGCGGCCAGAGTGGTTGAGCTTGGACTCAATTCTTATCAGTTAAGCGGCGAATTGCCGCCGTCCATCGGGAACTTGACCGCTTTGGTACTATTGGCTCTGTCCTATAACAGTCTCACAGGACCCATTCCAGGAAGTTGGGGAAATCTGAAAAACTTAAGTCGTTTGAACCTGGCTGGTAATAAAATCAATGGCTCAGTGAATGTGGTAGCGAAAATGACTGAACTGGTTTATCTCGATCTCGGCTATAATCAGTTTTCGGGAGGAATGGATGAAATTCCATTTGAGGTCTTGACAGCTTTAAATTATTTAGACCTTTCTTATAATAATTTTACGGGGTCTTTTCCTAGTTGGATAGGGCCGCTATCGGTGTTAAGTCATCTTTACCTTCAGGAAAACCCCAACATGTCTCCTTCCGAGCTCCCATCTGCGAATTCCGACTGGCCAGAACTTTCTGAGGTCCTTTTATCGTCGATGAATCTCAATGGATCAATTCCCAAGGCTTTAATTTCCCTTTCGTCGCTTTCCACGCTTGACCTCAGGCAGAATTCATTAACTGGAAGCATCCCTAACGCTTTCAGCGACAGTATTCACTTTGTTTACCTTCGGTCAAATTATTTGACAGGAGAGATACCAGCCAGTCTGGCAAAGCCAAATATTGTCGAATTGGATCTGTCGAATAATTTTTTAAATGGAAGTATTTCAGAATTCCTCAAGACTTTCTGCGTTAACAGCTCTGCCATGAACTACCTATATCTCAGCCAGAACAACCTAACCGGGGAAATCCCTTCAGATTTAGGTGCTGGAAATTGTTCTTCTTTTTCCAAACTTGCACTCGACAACAACTTTCTCAACGGTACCATTTCTGACTTCTCAGAGCTAAAACTTGAATTCTTACATTTAAATAACAACAATTTCTCGGGTGAACTGCCCACCTGGTCTAAAGGTATCGCCGAACTCAATTTGGCAAACAATCAATTGACTGGAAACATTTCTACGATTTTGAGTTTGCAATATATGAAAAACCTAAACCTCAGTGGCAACCTTTTCAACGGAATCCTCCCCGCTGAAACTAATTGGACCGGTCTTAATACAATTGACCTTTCTCGAAATGTTTTCAGTGGTGCAATTCCTGTTACCTTTGTGAAAGAGGCAACAAGTTTAAGAGAGATTGATTTGAGCGAGAACAATTTATCTGGCGACATTCCGTTGACGTTGTTCAACTCCTCCGAACTCCGTAGCTTGTAAGTGAAACAGTTCGATTGCGCTTTTGATTTCATGGGAAAATTAATAGGCGAGTTGACACCTAACACTCTGGCGCTTTCACTGTAATGCTCAGGTGGTGGTGGTGGTGCTTTGTTGGTGGTAGTTCTTTTTCTAGGTTTTTTTTTGTGTGTGCTTTTTTGGTTTTTTTTTTTTTTGTTTTTTTTAGTATTTTATTCTTGATTAGTTTTATTTCAGGAATCTACGAGGAAATCAACTAAGCAACGTTCGTGACCCTATTGGTTGGCTAAATATTTCCACGTATCTTAAAGTTTTGTAAGTTACATAAATCTCTTCCTTTCGATTTCACGTTTGCTATTTGTCACATGTTTTTGTGATTTTTGGAAACGATGATTTTCAACAATGTCCAAGTGGAGTTTTGGTTGTCTATGTTGTAGAAATTTTGGGAATAATTATATAACGGAAATACCAGAGTGGATCACCAACTTCACTCGACTAGAAGAAGTGTGAGTACAAATCATTTTCATATGATTACCGAAAAATGAAAGGATTTTGAGGACGTGCGCTTTTTCAAAAAGATTAAAACACTCAATGAAACACACAATTCTCTCTGTGGCTTAAACTTTGAACCTCTTGGGTCAAGTCATGGATAGAATACTTCAAGCCAGTATACGTCTGAAGAAAACAATTAGGCGGTAGGTTTTTTCATCGTAATACTGCTGTTGGGAACAGGTCTGCTGAACCTAAAAACACACAAACACGTCCTATCATAAATCTATTACTGGATTTGGATCTTTTTTGGTATAGTTACGGGAGAATTATACGGAAGACAACAGTACCTGCATCTAAACGACTAATGCTGAAATCATAAAGAATAATGATGTGGTAAAAATCATGATGTTTGACAAATTGTAGCATTGAACTGGGCATAAAAATGTAAGATAATTTTTATATTTTAACTTTTTTTTTTTTTATGTTTTTAATAAAATAAATTCATGTCATGTTTTTGTTTTAAAAGGTCTCAGTATTGATAATAAACCATAAACATTGCAAAAAATCCTTGAGTAAGTAGGTTATAGGAACTGGAAAGAAAAAAAAAATGTAAATTTATTGTTGCTGTAGTCTCCGACAGTCACTTTTGCTTGTAAACTGTTACCTTATCTTATGTTGTCCTTTCAATGTATATCAACAAGTGTTGCGCGAATATGATGGTATTGGTAATCATGGAGAAATCGTGAAATCAGAATTAATTCTAAAACACAATTCTGTTATGCCTTGACAAAATTTGGGAGTGTTTTATTCAGACCAAATGCCAGGTAGCCTGAGAGAAATGCTTCCACAGACTTAATTTGTAGGTCTAAACTGTTCAGCGCCATTGTTTGGAAATTGATGTTTGTTTGGTGGTGAGGTTAACAAAATTGTTTTTACGTCCATTCCAATCTTTTAATTGTTGCAGGTATTTTGACAGTAACAACATTATCGGTGATATTCCACCTTTTTTGGGAAACTTTTCATTTCTCCAAGTTTTGTAAGTGCAAGTAGCTTCTAAAATTTGGTGTTTGTACAGCCAGCTAATAAGATAAAATGTTTTATTGACATTGTGTCAAATAAAAACAAGCAAAGTCGTGCCACCAGTAAAGGAATCTGCTGAAAATTTTATGCATTGAATTAAAGCTGATGTGACTTCGTTATTTTTTATGGTTATACCAGGGATTTGTCGAACAACTCGTTTTCTTCTGAAATTCCGGATTCGTTTGGAGCTGAGGGATTTGTTTACGATGACTCCCTTGAGATATATAGATATTCAAGTTTTTATGGACTATCTTCTTTGTGAGCGATACGAACTCTCCTTTTTTATTTTTTTTCTTGTTTGCGTCACAGCACTTTAGTGCAGTCAACTAGAGAGTTTTAACGGCAAGACTTTGCAATCACTGAAGTACAATTATACAATCACAAGTAAGAATAAAAATACATGGTATTATAGCAACATCGAGGAACACACTCCTTGGTTAGGAAACTGTAATATTTTTTAGTTGTAATGGTTGGAAGGATGTAAAAAAAAAGTTCTATACCCTGCAGCGTAAATTCGTAACACGCGAGCAATACTCTGTAACAAACTTGATGTGCGTGCCTTAAAAACTTAATTAGGCTTGATAAATCGTTTCCATCTCCTGGATTATTCAGTGATGTGTCTTTTTCCGAGGCAGGTGCAACTCTTTCATCTCTTATCTTTTGTCCTGATTGTGGTAAAGGAATTTGAGCCGATGCAACCTCACTGGCGGAATATCAGAGAACATTGGAAAACTGCGGAGACTTTCTCTTTTGTAAGTTGCAGCTTTGCCTCTAAACACTAGAAAACATACGTGGTTGCAGGTGCTCATTTAGAAAAGATGCAAAATAATGGCCATCCAAACTGACATGTTATTTGACCCTTTTGAAGGCTAGGCTAGGATAACTTGAGATTTATATTTTTGGTTTCTTTGTAGAATCCCAGATACGCAGAGAAATTCTTCACTTGACCAAATTTCGAGCATCCTGCTAGATAGAGTGCCATTGACTTTTATAGATTCATGCCTTTCTAAAAAGTGGGTTCTATTCTCAAATAAGTCTTAAAAAACTTTAGGATCATATTTTTCCTTTCAAGTAAAACTTACACTTATTCAATACACTACCTTTCGCCAAAACCAAATCCAAATTGATATTTTTTGTATGGATAAACTGTCGCCTCAAAAGGTTCATGTAAAGAAAAATGGATTTGGAAATATAAGCCATGTCAATAGTTTAAAGAATCTGAACGGGGAGCAATTTCTGCCATTTTTTTCTTTTGGATTTTTGTGTCGAGTTTTGTATATCAAAATTTCGAAATTAATAGGTAGCTCTAATTTTTGCACGAAGTTCTTATTTGCATTTTTGCTCTTTTCTTTGTAGATTTGATATTTTACGTATGCTTATCATGTAAAGAAGACATGAAGAGCTTTTTAACAAGCTCTTTTATTGTTTGGAGAAGAATGATGGCATTTAGGTAGAGTGGATTGACATGGCTATTTATGCTCCTGTACTCTACTACACCTCCCCAAGATTCCACGGGCTATTAAGTGGAAATAGATTGACAACGAAATTGAAGTAATTTGGTGAAACAATGACGTTTGGAAAGTATTGCAGGTTTCTAGTATGTTTATTGAGTTTTATATGGGCAGTCTCTTAAACGATATTACAAATGGTATTCGAAACGGGATTTTCACTTATTTGCTTAAAAGAAAATCATTGCATTGGCATGTTTTATATTTTCGTTTTTATGGTGCTCATTAAATTCATTTTTATCTCATTATTGGATGCCCATACCCGTTAACATGTTGTATTTTAAGATCTTGTTTGAAAATTGCCATCTTTTCCTATCCCTTTCCTTTCCTTTTCTTTCATCCCTTTTTTTCCTTTCCCATCCAATTTTTGTTTAGTAAATTGAAACATAGTTTGGAGACGAGGATTTTCCAAAGTTGACATTGCTTTAAGTTTCATTGGCCTTTGCACACACAATTCATGTTTGGTAAATCATGCAAAAATTACTTAAGCACCCAATTTTTCAAAACTAAAAAGACGAAGACGTCTCCTACTGTGTATGACGCATGCATATAGCTTAAGTATAGCTACTTGTACGTCCTTTCTAAAAATTGTCAAAATGCTTTAAGTTGTTTTATGTGGGTTAGACATTCTATTGCCAATACCATGTAGTACGTCTTTTGCCAATGAATGATCCGAAGAGTTTTTGTGGTGTATTATTTTCTTCTTTAGAGATTTGTCACATAACCAGCTGAGTGGAAACATAACGGAGCTTCACGAAACCAGCCTCGTTACGCTGTAAGTATTTTTTGATGTTTTTTTTCTTGCTAGTGTTTCGATGTTTTTCCTGTTGTAAATTATGGTTGTAATTGATAATAATCCAAAATCGCTGAGAATCAGATTCCTTTGCCAGTCCAACCATAAATGTTGTTAAAATTTTAAGAGATTGGGGATTTTCAAGCGTGTTCCATTCCAAAGAACAAATGTCTAATGTTTTTACAAAATTCCACGCATGCTAACAAACGTAAAAGCTACTCAAACACAATCTTGAAGTTAAACCAGTCATATGTAAAACGTTGCAAAATGTTGAGAAGTTCGTTTTCTAATTCCCATGTTGATATTATGTACTGACAGAGACTTGTCTGACAACAATTTGAGTGGAGAACTGCCCGAGCGCCTTGCAGAACTTCCCCTTAAAACCTTGTGAGTCCAAAAGTGACTTTTTGCAGATTAAACTGTCTAAAAATTCCGTCGACTTGTTGGAGCATCACGACTTGTTCATGATGATTTCATCAAAAAGATGCAAGATTCATGGCCTTGAGCACTTCAAATCTAGAAAAAAATGATTGGCGAAAAAACTTTTATGTCGTAATGAATTCTACTATTTTAAACAGAATGATTACTTTCTATTGGAAGGTGTCAAGATTTATTGGAAGGTCTCAGGTTTTTTTGCCGTAATTCCTATTGTGTTTTTAACTTAACGTTCTTTTGACGGTTCTATGGTTATTCTCTCTGGGCAGAGATTTGAGCATGAACAAATTAACCGGATATGTGCCTGATTCGTTTTTTACGCACAAACTCACCAACTGCTCCATGTATAGGTAGGATGCCCTGTTCCCGATTTGTTAGGACGGGAGCTGGATCTTTCGGGCTCAAAAATGAGGTCCAAGACTCAAATTCATTCATTCTCCTCTTAGCATACTGGACAAGTAATAACCAGGATAGCTACTACGTCACGTTATCAGTCGCAAAAAAAATCTCAATGATTGCAATGCAATGACATGACGATATAATCAAATGCTGATATAGGGTTTTGGCCATTGTGAGGCACAGATATTTTCCTGGAAACAATCTCTTTGCGAAATGCGTACAAGGTGAGACAGTGTGGAATATTCTCATGTCACGATATGACCAAAATTTAGACAAATTTCAAATTTTCCTCGCACTTTTAATTAATGAGAATGGTAAAGAAGTAAACTTTACAGTGGAAACTAGTTGGGGTAACAAACGAATCTCTTAGAAACATTTTAACCTAAGTAGTCTGTATCGAATCTTTCTTGTGATTAGATTCTTGAGGTTACATAATGGAATCGTCCATAAAGTTTTTCATGTTCTGTTCTTATTTGGTAGGTGGTCTAACTTAGTTTTGGTGGCGTTGATTATTATGGGTTATGCAATGAGTTAATTTTTTACGTGCTAAAACAGTATATATATACATATACAACAATATGTATACATACATGCATCTTTATATGCATACACATAAATTTTTATTCCAACTGAATTTTAGTGCTTTGTATTTTCCATGTTGAATAATAGAAGTGTTTCTAAGTTCGTGGAGCATTTTCTACCATATTAAAGGAAATATAAAATTCGTTAAAGGAATATGTCACTATTGGAAGCATTAGTTTGCTTGATCTTTCAAATTTTTCACAATTTGCGAGCAAATCAATTACACAGAGAACCGTGACCTTTTGCATTTTATAGCATATTGACTTTATGAATACCTCGTTGTTACTTTTGATAGGACTTGTTGTAAATTATCCGCGGCCACCTCCACCTCCCTCTCCAACTCCCCCACCCGAAGACAAAGGTTGTTCTCTAGCCTTGACGGCTGTCGAGAGAAAAAAAAATGAAAGTAGCCCCTTAAGTCCTACTTATGTTCAAACAAAAATAGAAACCCTCATTCTTTATTGTGATATTTCCTTTTTAATGGTCGATTTGTGCCTGAAACGTTGCATTAATTGAGATATTGATTGTTCTTCTAAAGGACACTTTTTGAGGTTGCCCAGTTCAAGAATACAAGCATGATTACCTTCCTTTGTAGTACACATGAAACGTCAGATTTGACGAAAATTTTATCTGTCATGCAAAGACACATTTGATATCCTAAATATATGAAATATCCAGTCTTTATTAAACATGACACATAGCAAACGGCAATCTCAGAGGGAATGAAAATTGATAATGTGAAAGTGAAGTTGAAAACTAAAAAAATACACTGATGAGGTGACTATGGTATGACGTTAGTAGACGATATTATTTTTGATAGAGGAGGAGCAGTTGGCCTAATACATGCTGAAATTCCAGGTCTAGTGACCGCTATTTCCACAGTCATAAAATTCTACGTTATACATTATGTACTGACATGTGTAAGCTTATGGAATGGTGTATCTTTAATCATGCAGGAGTACCCATCTATACAGTACCTATTGCTGTTGTGGGATCTCTGCTTCTCTTTGTTCTTGCAGCACTCGCAGCTTATTATTGCATTTTCAAAAGTAAGATTCCATTCTCCATTGTAAAAACATTTATATTTAAAAAAGTTGGAACTTCTGCAACCCGTATGACTTTGCCAGTTTCTACGGGTGAATCCAAATTTGGTGAGGTGATAGAGGACAATCTAAAGAAATTTTATTCCAAATTTAATTGTATTTTTCGAAAATAGACAAAGTTCTAACCTACTTAGTTCCCATAATTGAATGTTCCAAAATGTTGAATATCGAATACCAAGAAGTACTGAAAAGTCTATGTTTTATGTTTTCTTAAACATTTTCCAAGCTTCAAATAAAACAAACAGATACCCGATAGTGCAAAAAAAAAAATCATGGATTCAACAACACAAGAAAAAAGTCAAAGAAATTCAGCCAGATTATTCACACGTTTTTAAAATTTTCCCATTCTTACTTTCTGAAGCTATAGTGGTAGCTGTGTACCGTTTTGAACGTATTTTCCTAATCTTTTTGGTTTTTTATGTCCACTCCCAACTCTAGTGTCAATAATGACAAGAAACTTACAGCTGGTTGTTCTGTGAACCAGTCGTTGTTAGAAAGCTAATGAATTGGTCATTGTTTACCAGTCAGCCTTTGGTATATTCCCTCTTTGATCAATTTTTTGTGTATTTAACGAGAACACGTGTTTACGTTCAAAGATTTTTCTAACTCCTGGCTTGTCCAAAAGTGGAAGGACTCCAGATTGGGATTCCACCCTCGCGTGGCGTGTACCTTACAAGCTTCAACCTTATCAAATGTCGGAAATACTTAGAGCAGGAGTTACCTTCATTGTTGTTAGAATAGTATAGTTATTAGTATTCACATGAGAAAATCGAGTCTAGGTTTTTGCCTGTTGACATGAAAACTCGGTTGATTAGCATTGAAAACACTATTTAAGATTTCGCTTAATTTGTTCTAATAACATCTTTCCCCAGCATGTTGTAGTTTTGTTTCTGATGCAGCTGTAGTCTGTTTTTCAAATTTTCTGGCAGAAAAGGAGGATTCTATCACAAAAAACATTCAAGAACACACAGTAAAATTTTTACCTCTACAAATAATCAATGAGGCCACTGATAATTTCAGTGAGAGCAACGAACTCGGAGCCGGCGGCTTTGGGATAGTTTATAGGGGAGTATCAAAAAATGGAGAAATATGGGCGGTAAAACGAGCGAAAAAAGCTTCAGTAGAAAGCTTAGAACTATTTAAGAATGAGGTTTGTTAAAATTCGCCATTTGAATAAAACGATTTGAAAGTGATGATCCAGAATAAGTACAAGTTGTCTATTTGTCTTGTTCAATCAATAAAAAATTCTTACATATTCGTTGAAGATCATATTTTTCCGGAATTCCTTGTGTTGTTCTTTCATTCCTCAATAATGCACCAAAGGTGTATTTTACGGTTTTTTAATTTCATGACAAGGAGGTGGCTGTTGTAAATTTTATCGCTGAATCTTTTTTTTCAGCTCTTCTATTTCTTGTGTTGAATAAGTGGAAAAAAACTATTAGAGTTTTTATTTTCAACATTAGAAGCAAAAAATGGACAAAAAAAAGTGTTTTGTAAGTTTTGCAATTATTAATGTACTAAATCTAAAATCTCAACTCTAAGCGTTTTATGAACTCTATTTTTTCTGCAGGTGGAAACCATATCGAAAATGAACCACAAGAACCTTGTTAAGTTAATTGGATTTTGTCATAGTGACAGCGAGCAAATATTGGTTTACGAATTTATTGAAAATGGGACACTCAAATCAGCCCTTGAAAGAAGAGAAGGTAGGGCCAGATATAAAAAAAAAATCGGAAAAAATATATATATATATATATATATAAAGAGGGGTCAAAACTTCTACTTGAATCTGCCATTGTCAATCATGTACCCTCCTGACGCCTTTGATTTCCCTCTCATCTGAGTCCATTTCTTTCACCCCTTTGTTTTTATCCCTCACCACCAAAATCCCTATCCCTCCATTTCTTCTTCCACCCCTCCGCCCTCCCCTTTCGCCGCAACACCTCTCCTGCCTGCCTCGCAATTCTCATCTCTCGACCACTGTGGCTGTAATAACTCCCAATACTAGGCCCCCTCCTTATGCTATTTCCCTCACCTTTCCCTTTGCATCTCCACCTTCCCATCCTCTCCTCCTTCCCTTTTCCATGTCCCCTCCCCCCCTCTCTCCTCTTCCAATCCCTCGTCATTTTTTTCGCCCTCTGTCAAACCCTTATCCCTGCCCTCGTAAAATCCCCATCCATTACCCTCTCCTTCTCCCTGTTACATACTGTTTCGCTCTTTTGTCACCCTTCTTTCCATCTTTATTTCCTTTTCTTCTCCCTCGCCCTCTTTCTCTCCTTCTCCCTTGTCCATTTATTGCACTTGCCTATCCTTCTCACCGGTCGACCCCAATTCCTCGACTTCTTCTGGTTTTGATAGAAATGTAACCGCTATTCTAAGTTTGATAATAACAATATATGTATTTTTGATAACTTCATTTATCATAAAACAGATAAAGTCACGTGTGGAATTCGAATGGAAGCTAATTTACATCCCTTAAGCTCCCCAACGGTTATTAGGATTTTCCACAGTTTTTATTACTTGATTGCGAATCTAAAAAAATATAATGATGGCAATTGGGGTTTTTATACTACAAGTTGAGTTTTGTTTTGCTGGATTTTTTCGAAAAGAGAGAGAGAGAGAGAGAGAGAGAGAGAGAGAGAGAGAGAGAGAGAGAGAGAGAGAGAGAGAGAGAGAGAGAGAGAGAGAGAGAGAGAGAGGGAGGGAGGGAGGGAGAGGGGGATTGAGAGAAAGAGGGGAGCGGAATAGTAAGAGAGGGAAAGGGAGAGATAGAGAGGGAGAGGGGTGAGGGCGAGCGACTGATAGAGAGAGAGAGAGAGTCAAAAAGAGAACCAGAGAGATAGAGGGAAGAGAGAAAAAGAGAATTGAGATTAATCCTTTATGGATTTCTTCCGAAACAGGCACTATTCAGCCTGCTTTGACATTTGAACAACGAGTGGACATCGCTCTTGGAGCTGCTGAAGGATTGCGATATCTTCACACGCAAGCAAAGCAGACAATTATTCATCGCGACGTTAAGTCAGAGAATATTCTTTTGGATGCAAACATGCAGGTTAGAAGAAACAGGCCATTCCCCATTTGAGTTTGAATCAGCCCGTTTGTTGTTGTTTGTGTGACTGTATTCTTTTAAATATATTATTTGTATAATATTTAATTGAAAATGAATTTGAAGGGTTTTTTGGTTTCAACTTTTTTGTTTGTTTTTAATGACGTTCCAGTAAGATTATCTTCTATGTGAAGGGGATATAGTAATGTGCATTATGAATTGGTTTGGTGGTGAAAACTACTATTTACCTACCTTTGATAAATGCATCATCTTTAGTTTTCTTTGTTGAGCTTCTTGTTTGTGCATTCTGTGTTGTTTTATTATTCATTTGATTGCCACCTTCTACTTGCCAGTGAAATCGGGATTTTTAATTTTTTTTGTTGGCATAGTTTGGAAATTTTTTCGTCTTAAAATTGTGTCCATACAACTTTGTATCAACAAGATCCAAAAATGCAGATGCCTTTTGAAATACGAGTAAAACACATCTAAGTTCACAATAAGACTACATATTTTTTTGCTCTCTATTTTTGTCGTTTTGTCAATCGAGCTTTGAGTACCCAAACTAGTCCATTTTACATGACTAGAAAACGCGCTAGACTTTTAACTTTTAGAATTTATGGAGTAAATGAGGGACATTCCAATTTACTCATAAAATGTGCGGTGAAACCCCAAGCCGTTAAGCTCTTAAAAATTTGTCGTAATACATCAAAGAATAAATTAACCATAGGAAGAAAAAGGAGAGCGACCTTTTGGATAAATCTAAGTCGTGGTCTGTAATATCTTAACCTATGCGTAGCATTTTCCAATTTTGCAGGCAAAAGTTGGCGATTTTAAAAATTTATTGTTTGTGCATGCTGTGCTGTTTTCTTGTTCATTTGATTGCCAGCTTCTACTTTCCATTGATATCATGTATTTTTTTATTTTTTTTTGCTGGCATAAAGATTCTGTCCATGGTTATATTTCTTTAAGCGAGTTGTACCCATCAAGTGTTCTATGGAGCTCTAGAATGTCCATCACTGTGCCGGAAGTCTCAGTAACACAAAATATTAATACTTCTATTTGAAGGATATGGAAAACATATTGCTTTTTCACACAACTTCGTATCAAGAAGATCCAAACTTGCAGATACTATGAGGAAAACACTTTTTAATTCACTATAAGTCGACATTTTTGTTTTGCTCTCTGTTTTTGTTGTTTTGTCAATCGAGCTGAAATTTTTGAATCGGAAATTTTGTTTGAGTTCCCGAAGCAGTCCATTTTGCACGACTAGTACGCGCTCGACTTTTAACTTCTAAAATTTATGGAGAAAAGAGGGACACTCAAATTTACTCAAAACGAGTGTGGTGAAAACCCAAGTCATTACGCTTTTAAAAATTTGTCGTAAGTCGTCTAAGAACAAAAGGAAAAGGAGAACGATATTTTGGATAAATTTAAGTTTCGGTGTATAATACCTCACCATATGCGTACTATTTTCCATTTTTGCAGGCAAAAGTTGGTGATTTTGGTCTTCTAAAGGATAATGAAGACCAGGAGGAATTAGCGAAGAGAACTGCAGTTGCCGGAACTTACGGCTACATGGATCCGGAGTATTACACTACTTATCGAGTCACAACAAAAAGTGACGTTTATAGGTGAGCTCAACTTTTTCGTTTAACACTTGGGGCTCATTTTTCTCCGCAATTGAAACATTTCCAGATATTGGACATATTCATACATATGATGACATGTGAATAACAAATTAGATACATCCATTAACACAGTAGGAAAGATTATACACCAATTCAATTCTGTTGTGGTCAACGACGATATCTCATTTTTCATTTATTATTCTTTCAAGATTGCTATCAGAAGCAAGATTGGCCAGCCTAAGATTCTCTGAAAATTAACCCATGTACTTTTTTTTGTCTTTGTGTGCAGTTTAGGGGTTGTAATCCTCGAACTTATTACTGGTCAGCCTGCAATTTTTGACGAAATCACAAGTACCGGTGATCGGGAGAGGATATCCTTAGCAAATTGGGTATGTAAGATTTTCTTTCTTTTTTTGTCGACAACAGACACACACACATACACAAATTAACATAACGGGCTGTTAACGGTTATGGTTTTACGACGCAGGCGATGAAAATGATGCGGTCGACTTTGGGACTTTCAGCCATCGTCGATCCGAGTTTGGACTCCAACTACTCTTTGGATGACATGAACGTCCTGGCGAGTGTCGCGGCATCCTGCCTTCAAAAAATTTCAATGTATCGACCGGAAATGGCTGACGTGGCGAGCCATTTGCGACTACTTAAGACAAAGATTGAGAATAGAGACATGCAAGTCATAGAAAACAACGGAATGATAGTTCTTCCTAGTGAAGAAGTTGTTGAAGAAGAAGGTCCCATATATCCAATTCTTAGGACCACCGCTTCTTCTAAAAGCACTTCTGTTAATAGCCGTTTTCTCAGCAACAGTTCCCTTTTCAGGCCTGTTCCAAAAGGAAGTGTTTTGCTGCCGCGGTGAAATTTTTTTAATGACATTATTTAGTGTGGATTCAGACAATCAGAAATTATTTTACTTAATTTTTTTTCACTTACTTCCCATTTATGGCTCTTAGAAACACCATTCCCTCCAAGTTTGCAACACCTTCAAACTGCAAAATATAATAAAAATGCCGAATATGCCTTCCAGTCTTTGAGTAATGGCTCTCATGAATGTATACAATTGTGTGTCACCTATATTTGACGAAACAACAAAAATAACAAATGCGCATGTTTAATTATAGGTATAATTGGCGCCCCCACGGTGATTGTCCCTACACTAGAAGCTAGCCAGGTTGATTCCTCACACTACTCTAAGTCAACACTAAATTGTTTATATGTACAAGAACGTCTGTTATATTAACGAGTATCGAACGGCCTATTTATTGCCGATGTCTTCTTATTCAAACTTCCTGTAGTATTTTACGTCCACTTAATGAAATATGTACGGATCATGTAATGATCTACACTATTCCGAGTATGTCGACATTGTCGTCAAAGTATCTTGATTCACTACATCGCACAGTATAATCATCGTCGCAAATATGCCGTTGGGAGTTGGGACCACTTGTAGATTATCTTCACGCCGAATAACTAAAAATGGTATTGCCGCCGACCAAAATGAATCTTTTAAATGGGATTGCTTCGAGGAAACAATCCGCTGCGTACTTTATCAAATTTTAGTAGTGTCGCAATAAATGGCATGACACTCCTTGATTAGAATTGCACCACGTGTCCATATTGGGATCCCTTTTTCTAAGGCGATCCTCCAAGTCAACATGTACCAAATCACTTAACCATCAGTAGTTTACTCCTCCAAATTAAGTATGTCTTATAACGTATTATTACGGCTACACTAAAACAGGTGTGTACAAACTAAGTCTTTAAAACAACAATCTTTGGGAAAGACAACATGCAAAAAGACGTTTTTCACATCCATTTGATGAACATGAAAACCATGTTTAGCAGCCAAAACAGGAAGAGTGGGAATCGATGTCAAGCGAGCGATTGGAGCATAGGTTTCCGTGATGTCAATGCCTTCAATTTTGGAGAAACCCGTAGCCAGAAAGCAATTTTATACTTGTCCACTGATCCATCCACCTAATGTTTGACGTGAAACACCCGTTTGGAGTCGGATGCCTTTCATCTAAGGAGAAGGAAAACGAGGTTCCTGTTAGGAAATGGAAATGAGCACATCCGAGTGCCGAGAGGGCGCCAATTTGTAGCCGGTAGGACTCCGAGACCATTTACTACAAAAAGTACTTTGGAAGTTAAGTCGGTTCGTAGTTTTTTGGTCGGTTGGTCAAATTAGGTAGGTTTGGTTTGCTCGGTTCAATTAGATTTTTTTTCGTTGTAGTTTGTCAAGTGAACGCGACAAGCGTAGTTATTGTATGTCATCTATAGTTGTGTGGTAGTGCGACCTAGGCCGTAGCTCTTTTTCAACTTGTGTATGTTTATATTATTTTAGATACGTAATTACTTAGTATCTTTTAATAGTGAAGTGAGAAAAGCTCTGTATAGAGACATTTTTTTAAATATATTGAGTGGTGGAGGAATATTTTTGTGGTGTTCCTATTGCTCATTGAAGTGTCTTCCTTCTTTCAATTGGTACCGGAGCAGGTGAACTAGCAAATCTTGCCGGTACGAAACCAAGTGAAAGAGTTACAAGAACTCAATATGATGAGTTCGACAAGTGGAGGGGGGGGGGGTGTGACAATGAACGAGGAGATGTTTGAACCCTTTCAAGAGTTTCTCACAAGAAAGGGAGGTGACGACGACGGAAAGGGTAGTGATGACTCTAATAACTCAAAGAAAAAGAAAAAGAAATAGAAATCAAACTTCTATCATGGGGAAGACGAGTATAGCTCAGATGATTTCAATTCTTCAATAAGACCACCATCTTTACAAGCTTTAACTATTCAATTTGTAAGAGATATATTCGAGGAGCATTCACACCAAAGAAGCTCTCGGACAATGTGATCAGGGAAGAGACATGAATGCTCTGGGAAATTGTGATCAGGGAAGAGACATGACTTCCCATTGTGATCAGGGAAGAGACATGACTGGATCCATCCGAGGATCCAACCGGAGTGAAGAAGTGGGATGGATGCATACACAACACTACTATATAGCTATCACAGTTATATAAAAGAGTATTTTCCCACTCTTGGTAGCGCTTATGTTGCAGTTTCATGAGAGAGCATTTTCTCACTCTTCATAACGCTTATGGCTATTCAACGACTATAAAGAATGTGTTTGAATAAAGAATCGAGGCAAATGAAAGTTATTTCTTTAAGGATTACATCGCGTTTAGAATTAATGCCATTGTTGATAGAGTTAAGCCATTTAATATCATCATAGAATAGCTTATCTCTCTCAATAACTTTTTATCTGAGAAAAATAGAGTTTTTGTCCCTTTCAAGGGTTTTCCAAGAAAATTTGCAATAGCTAAAAAAATCATCAGGGCCGAGAAAAATGATATTGGCTTACAGGATAAACCATTTGAAAAGTATGGAGAAGGAGAAAGCAACATCCAAAGAGGAGAAGAAGGGGTCATCCAACCCAAGTTACCAAGAGGAGGAGAATGGAGGAGCGTATATCTAGAGGACCTAGGGGGAGAGGTGGAGGCCCTTGTGGAAAAGGAGGTAGGACCCAACGACCAAGGAGAGCAATATCTCAACGTGATAATTTCTGGATAATATGCTACAACTGCAACGACATTGGGTATGTTTCCTTTGAATGCCCAAACAAAAGCAAGTAATGCAACGCGTATTAGAAGTGGTGACACACTAGTCGAGGTTGTTTCAAAAAAAATGAAACAACCGTGGAGGGAAACAATATAGAGGCGGTGTAATAAAATGAGGTATCTCATAAGGAAGAGGGGATTTTATTAGACACGGACCGACGAGACAAAAACAGGAGTTTTTCATTTCACTCATAGGGGAACCACATGTTAGGAAAAAGGTTGCCTTGTCTATACACGAGGCAATGAGAGCAAGGGTAATTCTGTAGTTGAATAATAGACTTTGGTGCCATAAATCACATTCGATCAAATCCAAGACTATTTACTGACATCTGCTCACCATGCCAAAATCCACCATTGTGGCCTACAACTCAATGATGGATATTGACTTAATGTCAACAATGTGTTTGGATCTACTAATGCAAGAAAAAGGAAAACCATAATCAATATAGTACGATTAAAAATTTTCATTATAATCCCGAAAATTGTATTAACATTTCCAACGTTTCACGGTTTCAAAAGAAAGGTGAAATGGCCACAAGTAAAGAGGGAGGAAGGATCATTTTGAGCATTAAAACAAGACCATTTGTTGATGGCATTGTAACCGACAATATGCAAAGTCGGTTGATTTGGTGGAAACTGTAATTCTGTGTCCCATATTGAATCACAGATTTCTCCTTTGTATATAAAGCCATCAGTGAATTTTCAATGGTATTTTTTGTGTATGAACCACTACCACCCTGGCAGACAAATTATATCAAGTACTACACCCCTGTGTAGTGTTGACTCCCTTGGGCCACAAGAGAAGAATTCTCTAAAAATGCCTAAACAGGCGATTGATTATAAAGAGGAAAAAATGACTATTTTTATAAAATCATTTCGAGAGAGAGGCATCTACCTACAAAATTGCTAAGTCCTAAACTCCTCTCTAAACCCCTATCTACTGTTGTACATCACCAATCACAAGATTGTATCGAACACGAAGGTACATGTCCCATGGTACCTTCTGTACAGTTAAGGTTCGACATAGCCATGGTGAGGAATTTTGTCACACTTAGACTCATCCTGTTACTCCTCCGAGACTCTGCTTTCCACTGATGCCCCGCCATGTGTCATCCGGTGACATATTGTCCATAAACCGCCAAAATGCCCATTCCTTGATGTCGGCTTGAATGATAGCCGTCCGATCCAAATTGATGTTTAATGTACGTCGTTTTAATAAATGTCCGATCAATTTGTTTAGTGCAATATTGGCATGCAAAAGATATTTATACTATTTCTATGTGACATTTCTCGTAAGTCTAGTTAATCGGTTTGGTTTGCATGTTCATCTTTAAAAAGTTATCGAACTTATATATCCCAGCACATGTGCAAGACTATAGGACAAGGCTGCCGGTTATTCTGACGAATCGTAGGGACTAGGATCAATTCCTAACTGGTCGGTATCCTTGTGGTATAATCTACTAAGATTCTCCTCTGTCCTCCTTGTCTGCTAAGGCTGCTAAGGCTGCGTCAGCAGCCATAGATCTATCTCTCTCTCTCTCCGATCATCAGTGACTACAACAAGTATGGAGACTAGAAAGGGAGAGGTTAGAGCCTAGCTAACACCCTTTTATTTTGTTCTTTTAGAAATGGTTGTCGAGCGTGCCGGAAACATCGGAGGAGGGCCCACTGCCTCCGGCCTCCGTTAGGCGCGAAATAAAGTGCGTTCCGTTCAGTTAGGAAAATAGAAGAATCTCGTTTGGCTGAGTGCGCTCCTTTCCTCGTACTTTAATGACCGTACAGAGGAAAAAGGCCCGGGAATCCTTGGTAAGATAAAAGGGTGCCTGTGAAGCACATGAGCTTGACATGGTCAGAGAGAAAATACAAAAACAACCTAAAAATTACCAATAAGAAATACACATATTTTAACACTCCTCTTATTTTCTAGTCACTTTTTGGTTTAAGTCCACACTGTTCTCTGCAAAATTTAAGTTTCGGAGATGGGACTGGCTTTGTCATCATGTGTGCCACCATATTTTTGACCTATACTCCAGACTTACAATTTTGTTTTCAACTTTCTCTCTCACAAAGCTGAGTCTTATGTCCATATGGTTTGCTTGAAAGTGGTGTTTTGGATTAGCAGCAATTGCAATTGCAGCCTGATTATCACAAAACACTTTGAGCACACCAACCTTCATAAACCCAAGTTCTTGCAGCAAAGACTTTAACCACATTAACTCTTTGATAGCAGAAGAAGAGGCCATGTACTTAGCCTCCATATTTGACTGAGCAACCACCTTTTTTTTATTTACTGCTCCAAGAGCAAGCACCACTCCCAACATACAAAACATATCCAGAAGTACAACGTCTCATAGGAGCATCCCCATAGTTGGCATCACTCCAAGTAGTGATGTCAGTATTCTCCTCTCCCAGACGCAACCAAAGTTCTCAGCTTCCTATCAGATATCTCATCTCCCTCTAAGTTGCCACCCAATCTCTCTTTTTAGGATCATTTAGACTTTTGTTGAGGACTCCAATTGCTGCATCTATTTCCGGCCTAGTAAAGTTCATGAAATATATCAACTTCGTACGACCTGTCTGTATGGAATTGACTTCATAAACTGTCTGTATGGAATTGACTTCATAAACTGTCTCTCTGTCTCTCTTCCAGACTCATTTCCTCATCGAGGATGATTACACCTCCTTCTACACTTCCATCACTTACTTTCTTCAAGTCCATGGGAGTGGTGTAGTTGTTTGCCTTATCCATCTAAAATTTTTCCAACATATTTCCAATAGCCTCTTTCTGAGTTAATCTGATTACTGTTTTCCCTCTATCTCTTTCCATCTGAATTCCTAGGATATATTTAGCCTCCCCTAAGTTCTTCATGTCAAATCTTCTTCTTAAATATTTCTTTAGCTTATTAATTTTTTCCATGAACTTAGTACCAGTAAATCATCTACATAGATGGCAATAAAAAAAAATCCATCCTCATCCTCAAACATGTAAATAGAGTGGTCAGATCTGATTTTAACATATCCTAGATTGGTTAAAAACTCATCCTGTTTCTTATTCCATTCCCTGGGAGCCTGCTTTAGTCCATACGAAGACTTAATAATTTCTTATTCCATTCCCTGGGAGCCTGCTTAAGTCCATACAAAGACTTAATCAGTCTGCCGACTTTTTTCTCCTCTCCTTCTTCCACAAACCTTCTAGTTGTTTCATAAAGACTTCTTCCTCTAACTCACCATTTAGGAAGGCCGTTTTAACGTCTATCTAATAGATCTCCATGTCTTCTAGTGTTGCTAGAGTGAGGAGAATCTTTAGTGAAGGGAAACGTACAACCGGTGCAAAGGCCTCTTCATAGTCAATCCCCTCCTTCTGGGTAAAACTCTTTGCCACCAATCTACCTTTGTACCTCTCAATATTATTATCTGGGTTCAATTTCTACTTAAACACCCATTTATACCCTATTGGCTTTCCGTTTGGAGGGCAGTCCACTAACTCCTATGTATTGGCTTCCATAATGGAAGTCATCTCATCATTAATGGCCCTGGTCCATCTGTCTTTTTTTGGACTGTTCACTGCCTCTAAATAGGTTTGAGGCTCATCAGGGTGTTGCAATATTGTTATCGTGTTAACTGTCTTTTTTTTCTGTAGTCTTTTGCTGCTCTTTCATCCTCTTTTGTATTCTAATGCAAAAATGGATGGAAGTCTAGGATTCTTTCGACTGTTTTCACCTGCTCCCCTATCTATAGATTCCAGTTCCGGTATCTCTTCCTCCATTTCCTCGGTGTGAGCTGAAGAATTTGAAATCCACAAGTGGTTCACCCTCGGTCTGAATTTCTCCTGGTTTTGTTGTGATCGGTTGGGGTACATGGATTTCAGGGAGATCTGAATCTATTTCGCTATCTGAATCAAATCTGATTCTTATAGTTTGTATACTTCAAGGGATCTACAAATTTTCCCTCATCCATCACCACTAGATGCTTGACCATTATGATGTCTTTCTTTCACAGGTCATAGACTCTATATCCTTTGATATCTTCATCATACCCCACAAAATATCTTGGTTTTCCCCGAGCATCTAGTTTCCAGTCAGACTTGTCAGTATTTAGACTATACACTTGACTTTGGATTACCTTTAAGTGAGACACATCATACTTTCTACCGGCCCATCTCTCATATGGTGTTTTTCGTTTTATAGCTGAGGTAACGACTCTATTTCAGATATAATTTGCACAATTCATGGCTTCTACCCAGATGCGTCTTCTTATCTTTTTATCGATCACTATACTCCTGGCATTGTCACCTAAGGTTATGTTTAACCTTTCAGCAACACCATTTTGCTTTGGGTTATCCGGGACAGTCTTTTAGTGCTCAATGCCTTCATCTTTTAGGAAATCCTCAAACGGATTAGATGTGTACTCCCCCCCATTATCACTTCATATTCTTTTAATGGAAGCCTCAAGAAGCTTTTCCCTCCAGGCTTTATACTCTTTGAAGTATGCTAGTGCTTCGGACTTTGCTTTGAGAATGTAAACTCTTGAGTAACGCCACCAATCATGAGTTATGGTGAGCATGAATCTTTTCCCTCCCGCTGATGGCACTCTGGCTGGTCCCCAAAGATCTGTATGTACCAAATCTAAGACCTTTTCCTCTTTATATGTAGCTGATTTTGGGAAGGGCAATCAATGAGCCTTACCTTGGGCACATCCACCACAGTCACTCATTATTTTATTATCTTTAAACTGAATTCCGTCCACTACTTTGAGTCTTACCATTTCTCTCAATCTGTCTAGATGCTCATGACCCAAACGCTTATGCCATATCATCATATCAAGAACACCAACATAATAAGATTTCTTCTTTTCATTACTCAGATTCTGCCTAAACATCCCTTGGCTACCCTTTTCAACTGTAAAGTAGACCTCATCATCATACTTGGCTGACCTCGTCATCATACTTAGTTGTAAAGACTCCCTTCTTAGGTCTCAAAGTCTTTGTCACCCAAAACATAGGTGGAGATAAGATTCTTACTCAACCGAGGTATATAAAGTACATTTGAAAAATTAACTATAGACGTTTGACCTTCCACAAGTACTTTCAGATCTACCGATCCCACTAGATCCTTAGTGACTAATCTCCCATCCCCATACTCTATCTCTACGGTGGGAATCTTTCGCAGTTTTTTAAATAACTGCTTTTCTCGACACATATGCATTGAAGCACCTTAGTCTATGATCCAACCTTCTTTCGGAGCTTCTCGGACAGCTCCGATTGCGCACTTCTGCTTTCGTGGGATCTCCGTCTCCTCTAACCTCTCATTGAGAAGAAGTTCTCCATCCTCCTCATCCGAAGCCTACTCTTCTCCTAACTCCCCTTTCACTTGTGTCGTCACAAGTGCCTTTTTATTGTCTCTTGAGGATCAACTAGTTTGACTCTCCTTAGGCCTCAACTCCGTTTACTTGGTGTACTCCTCCATGTTATGACCAGGTTTCTTGCAAAAGTGACAGAGTCCTTTTGGGTTCTCGGTCCTCTGTGTTGATTTCCCCCTCCACCAAAAATTCCATAAGGTTTCTTAAGATCCTTGCTCCATCGATCTCTCCCAGCGGCCAGAGCTTGGACACTCTTTCCCCCTCTTTGGATCTCAATTGTGTTCTCTCAAACAAGGATCATTTTGACAACTGGGTTCCAAATCCACAGGTTGTCGTCAAGATCTTGTACTCGGTTAACCACGTTTTCATAGTCATCTGGTAATTTCATGATCAGAGTGTTGACCTTTGCTTTCATGGTTCCCATCCAACAGGCACTTTCCACCTCCATATAGAAAGTGGCTAGATCGGTCCAATAGTATAACAACTTTCCTCCTTTGTAAGAGTATGCATTTAGTTTCTGCTCGGCCAATTGTTGCTTCTGAATAGTCTCACTTCTATAAATATATACCAGAGGTGCCCACAGATCTGCAGCAGCAACTATGTGAAGATAAATGGTTGCCAAACCATGAGTGAGATGTCTCAGGATGAAGTGTCTTGCTGCCATGTTGTAGTATTCCCATGTAAGATTACCATTCTCCTTAGTCTTCGGAACTGATGTCTCTTGTAGAAATTAATGGTTTTAAGTATTTTCTAGTTCTGAATAGAAAGAAAGAAGCCGAGGCAGTCTACCTGTAACTTCTCTCTCCAACTCTCAAACTTGTCGCAATCACTGAGAAATTGGAGAGGAAGCTAGAGCCATGGCTACCTAGGCTATCCTGAGGTTTAGGGGAAATTTATATTAGTTCGGGTTTATTTATTTAAAAGGTATGTGCCGGCGGCAAGAATTGATCCTTGTACCTACCGGCCGGCAGACAAGAAATAGCCGGTAGCCTTAGCCGTTAAGTCTAAGATACATATTACGTAGTATGTAGTTTGATAGTTATTTAAATATGTATACGTACGATTATTCATTTAACTATAATAGATTACGGGATACATAGATCCGGTAATATATAAAGTACGGATTACGGTACGGACTATAAATCAATACCGCGCATTTGTTTCGTAAATGAAACAAATACCGCACATGTATTTATTACGGCTACGATTAAATTAGATTCTAATCGGACGGCCGCAATTAGCACCAAGATCGCAGAGGAGGTTTTCGGCGGTTTGTCGCCATCGCCACATCGGATGACGCGTGGCGAAATTTCGTTGGATCGTGGAATCCCCGGAGATTATGGCATCGAATCCGGATATGACATGTGTCGACATTTAGGCCTTGTCGTACAATGTCCGTTCCTAAAGTACACCGGCAGCTGTACTTTTGCGTACGGAACTCAATTCTGATTGGTTTCGTACATCAGTAGATAGAGTCTGTGAGAGAGATAGGACTTAGAAAAATTAGGAGATAGGACCCTCTCTCCCAAAGAGCTTCTGTACAAAAGGTCAACTTTGACCCTCCATAACTTACTGCTCAGGGGAGCAAATTCAGAGATTCTTTTTGCTATCGACTCAGGGGAGTCTTATCTTCACAGGGGTGAAGGTGGTCAGAGATTTTGTTTGCCAGGGTGGCAGTTATTTTTGCTTAAACACAAAGGGGTCAGGATTATCATAAAGGCTTCTTGGAAGCTGTCCACTCTGAGGACTTATGGAGGTCTCAGAGTTTCAGGTTATGGGCCCACCCTCTAGGGTACCAATCTTTAATGGAACTGGCTTCATATACTGAGAAAGTATGATGATAGGAGCTCTATGCGAAAAAAGGTTTTGGGGGATAGTGAGTGGATGATTGTGGCGTCCATCAAGTCTTGGAATTCCTCCAGGGTTTAAAAGAAGCAAATTCACCAGGAAAGAGGAATCACCTTCAATGGAGGAAACAAAGGAAGGAGAGGTGGTGGACAAAGGAAAGGAAAATGAGGCGACCACACCAATAGCAACTGGTTTAGCATTCATGTCACCTATTCCGAGGAACGAGGAGAATGATACTAAAACCTGGGACTTCAACAATATGGTGGCAAAGCACTTCATCCTACGCCATCTCACTCAAGGACTTGCATGTCCTCATTTGCAGGTAGAGAGGGCATCCGATCTTTGGATGGCTTTCATAAAGATGTACCGAAGTGGTACGATTCAGCAACAACAGTTGGCTGATCAGAAAGTTAAGGAGTATGTATACAAAGGGGGAAATATGTTGGATTTTCGCAATGAGCTTGCTACACTCTTCATGGAGCTAGAGAGTGCGGGAAAAGTTTTTAGTGAAAAAGAAAAGGTTAACTGTTTACTAATGAAGTTACCTGATGAGTTCGAGAACATAGTCAACCGTGTGCAGGACTTGCCGGACTCAAGGTGGATATGAACCCAGTGGTAGGGATGATTCTCGTTCGAGAGAATACGATTGAGATCCGAAGGGGGAGGAAAGAGTGGCCAAGCCTTGGCAACAGCGACCGATTGGAGGAAGAAGGATTCTCGGAAACCAGTCGTAAACTATGGGGGTAGGGAGCAGAAAAAACAGGTTGACGAGTTCGAACCAAGGGCTACCAAAGGTTTATGTCATTTTTGTAAGAAACCGGGGCACTATATGGCCGAGTGCACTAAGCTAACCGAGCTTCAGTTAAAGGAGGGGCAGACCGGTGGTACCTGGAGAGGAAAGAAAAAGGCCCTTGTCACACAGGTACTTGAGGCGGAATCTGAGGACGAGGACGATGAGCTCCTTTTGGATGAGGAGTTGGAGGCGAAAACTGAGGTTGAAATTCCACGAAGGCAGAAATGTGCTTACGGTGGATTGAAAGGTGAAGCAGGCTGGATTATAGATTCAGGTGCCTCAATGCACATGTGTAAGGATAGGCACTTGTTCACTAAGATAAGAAAGATTCCCACCGTAGAGATAGAGTACGAGGATGGGAGGATAGTCACCACTACTCTTGTAGGATCAGTAGATCTGAAAGTGTTAGTAGAAGGAAAGACATCCATATTAACATTCTCCGATGTATTGTTTATCCCGGAACTGAACAAAAACCTTATCTCTACATCTGTATTAGATGATAAGGGTTTTTCTACTAGCACTAGGGAAGGAGTCTTTACTGCTAGTTTTGAGGAGGATGCCTATTTCATTGCTGAGAAAGGTAGCCATGGGATGTTTAGGCTGATCTTAAGTAATGAAACGAAAAAACTTTATTATGCTGGTGTTCATGATATTATGATGTGGCATAAGAGGCTTGGGCATGTGAATCTAGATAAGTTAAGAGAGATGAAAAAGATGGGAGTGGTGGAAGGGATTCAGTTCAGTGAGAGTGATGATATAAGTGATTGTAGTGGGTGTGCTCAAGGTAAAGCACACAGATTACCCTTTCCTAAAACTGCCATTTACAAGGGAGAAAAACTTCTAGATCTAGTACACACAGATATTTGGGGACCGGCTAGAGTGCCCTCACCGGGGGGGAAGAGATTTATGATGACTATAACTGATGATTGGTCTCGGTATTCCCGGGTGTATTTTTTGAAAAACAAGTTAGAAGTTGAGGATTGTTTTAGACAATATAAAGCATGGAGCGAAAAACTCCATGAAACTCCAATCAAGAGAGTAAGGAGTGACAATGGTGGAGAGTATACTTTTAACCAGTTTGAGGATTTTTTGAGGGAAGATGGGGTTCAACACCAAAAGACAATTCCAGAAAATCCGGAACAGAATGGGGTAGCTGAAAGGTTAAATAGAACACTAAGTGATAGTGCTAGAAGTATGTTGTCGGATAAGAAGATAGGAAAAAGGTTTTGGGCAGAAGCAATGAGCTGTGCTAATTACCTCAAAAATAGAGTTCTTACTTCAGCTATAAAAGATCAAACACCTTATGAGAGATGGAGAGGCCGGAAACCAGACTTATCTCATTTAAAGGTTTTCAGCAGTCAAGTGTTCAGTCTAGATACTGATCAGTCCAATTGGAAGCTAGATCCTAAAGGAAAATCGGGATACTTATTAGGATATGATGAAGATGTTAAAGGATATAGAGTTTATGATCTAAAAAGGGAAGATATAATCTTAGTAAAGCATCTAGTAGTTATGGATGAAGGAAAGTCTGTGGATCCCTTCAAATATACGAAGTCAGTAAAAATCAGATTTGAGTCAGAAAATTCCGATGACTTTGAGCTTCCTACCTATCCAGGTTTTAGAGAAGATGACACTCTTGCAGGAACAAATCAGACCGAAAAGGACTCGGCTGTGGAAACTCCAGTGACAACTCTACCCGAAGCGGAAGACGTGGTGGAAATTGATTCAGAATCAAGCGATAGGGGAGAAACCGAGTTTGTTCGAAAGAATCCACGAGAACCATCTATTCCGGCCTCAGATTTTGAAGGGGGAAGGAGAAGTAGTAAAATATTGCAAGAAAAACAGGTTAATAACAAGGTAACAAAACTATCTCATCAAGATGAACCTCAAACTTATAGAGAGGCGATGACTTGTCCAGAAAAAAATCGGTGGAAGACAGCCATCAATGAAGAGATGGCCTCAATTATGGCAGCCGATACTTCGGAGCTGGTGGATTGTCAACCTAACCGAAAACCAATCGGTTGTAAGTGGGTTTTCAAATTAAAACTGAACCCAGATAACACAATCGAGCGCTACAAGGCTTGACTAGTGGCAAAGGGATTTACACAAAAGGAGGGAATTGACTACGAGGAAACCTTTGCCCCGGTGGTCATATTTCCCTCCGTCCGCATACTTCTCAGCCTGGCAGCAGCGGAAGACATGGAAGTGCACCAGATGGACATCAAAACAGCCTTTTTGCATGGAGAATTGGAAGAGGAGATCTTAATGCGACAACCCGAAGGGTTTGTGGAAGAAGGAGAGGAGAGTAAGGTATGCCGGCTGATTAAATCTCTTTATGGTTTGAAACAGGCGCCCCAACAGTGGAATAAGAAGCTTGATGAGTTTTTTACCGGTCAAGGATATATTCGGATCAGCTCAGATCACTCAATCTATGTTTTCGAAGATGAGGAAGGTTTTATATTTATTGCAATTTATGTTGATGATTTGCTTGTTTTAAGTAAATCAATGGAAAAAATTAATAAACTGAAAACCGATCTTAAGGGGAGATTTGAAATGAAGGATTTGGGGGAAGAAAAATATATTTTGGGAATTCAAGTAGAGAGAGACCGAAAAAGAAAAATTATAAGATTGACTCAAAAGGAAGCAATGGGGAACATGCTTGAAAAAATTCAAATGGATAAAGCTACTAGTTGTACAACTCCAATGGAGTTGAAGAAGGGAAGTGAGGGGAGTGAGGAAGAAGGAGTCATGGTCTTAGACGAGGAATTATCTCCTGAAGAACAGAAGTTCATGCAGACTATTCCTTACAGGCAAGTAGTGGGAAGTCTAATCTATTTTATGAATTGTACCCGGCCGGATTTAGCTGCAGCTGTAGGAGTGCTGAGTAGAAGTCTAAATGCTCCCACTAAGAAGGATTGGGAGGCAGCTAAGAGAGTTCTTAGATACTTGATAGGAACTAGGGATCTATGGTTGCATTTGGGTGGGGAGAATATTGAGATCACTACTTGGAGTGATGCTAGTTATGGTGATGCTCCGATGAGGAGATGCACTTTTGGATATGTATTATATGTGGGTGATGGGGCTTGCTGTTGGAGTAGCAAACAGCAAAAGGTCATTACTCAGTCCACCATGGAGGCTGAGTATATGGCCTCTTGCTCTGCTGTAAAAGAATTGATGTGGGTCAAGTCTTTACTTGGTGAACTTGGTCATCTTAAGAGTGGTGTGCAGAAAATATTTTGTGATAATCAAGCAGCAATCGCTATTTCTGCCAATCCTAAACATCATTTTAAAGCTAAACACATGGACATTAGACTCAGCTTTGTTAGAGAGAAAGTAGAAAATAAAATAATCAGTTTAGAGTACCGACCAGATAGTGAGATGGTAGCAGATATGATGACCAAACCTGTGCCTTCCCCTAAGCTAATTTTCTGCAGGGAGAAGTGTGGTCTGAAATTAAAGATTGACTAGAAAATAAGGGGAGTGTAGAAATTAATGGTTTTAAGTATTTTCTAGGTCTGAATAGAAAGAAAGAAGCCGAGGCAATCTACCTCTAACTTCTCTCTCCAACTCTCAAACTTGTCGTAGTCACTGAGAAATTGGAGAGGAAGCTAGAGCCATGGCTACCTAGGCTATCCTGAGGTTTAGGGGAAATTTATATTAGTTCGGGTTTATTTATTTAAAAGGTATGTGCCGGCGGCACGAATTGATCCTTGTACCTACCGGCCGGCAGACAGGAGATAGCCGGTAGCCTTAGCCGTTAAGTCTAGGAGACATATTACGTAGTATGTAGTTTGATAGTTATTTAAATATGTATACGTACAATTATTCATTTAACTATAATAGATTACGAGATACATAGATCCGGTAATATATAAAGTACGGATTACGGTACGGACTATAAATCAATACCGCGCATTTGTTTCGTAAATGAAACAAATACCGCACATGTATTTATCACGGCTACGATTAAATTAGATTCTAATCGGACGGCCGCAATTAGCGGCGAGATCGCGGAGGAAGTTTTCGGCGGTTTGTCGCCATCGCCACATCGGATGACGCGTGGCGAAATTTCGTTGGATCGTGGAATCCTCGGAGATTATGGCATCGAATCCGGATATGACATGTGTCGACATTTAGGCCTTGTCGTACAATGTCCGTACCTAAAGTACACCGGCAGCTGTACTTTTGCGTACGGAAATCAATTCTGATTGGTTCCGCACATCAGTAGATAGAGTCTGTGAGAGAGATAGGACTTAGAAAAATTAGGAGATAGGACCCTCTCTCCCAGAGAGCTTCTGTACAAAAGGTCAACTTTGACCCTCCATAACTTACTGCTCAGGGGAGCAAATTCAGAGATTCTTTTTGCTATCGACTCAGGGGAGTCTTCTCTTCACAGGGGTGAAGGTGGTCAGATTTTTTGTCTGCCAAGGTGGCAGTTATTTTTGCTTAAACACAAAGGGGTCAGGATTATCCTAGAGGCTTTTTGGAAGCTGTCCACTCTGAGGACTTATGGAGGTCTCAAAGTTTCATCTCTATCGCCGCGGGAATAGGAGTAAGGAGCTCTTTCCCTTTCTCCTTTTCTCCCTCCGAAACACTACCTTCCCTTTCATGTGCTTCCTTCGTTGGACCAGAAGTTGTTCCAGTGAATCAGACTCTCTCAAACCCTGGATGAATTCCCGGGGATGGACGTCTCACTCATCCACTTACTATCCCCCAATACCGCTTCTTACACAAAGCACTTGTCATCATCTTTTCCCAATAGATGAATCCTGTTCCATTGAAAATGGCCAACCTAGAGGGTGGGCCCATAACTTGTTATTTTGTGTCCCCCATTGGATCATATAATTCTCCTTTGTATATGAAGCCTCCAGTGAATTTTCAATGGTCTTCTTTGTGTATGAACCACTGCCACCCAGGTAGACAAATTATATCAAGTACTACACCCTTGTGTAGTCTAGACTCCTCGAGCCCACAATAGAAGAAATCTCTAAAAACGCTGAAACAGGCGATTGATTATAAAGAAGCAAAAATGCCTATTTGTGCACAATCATTCCGAGAGAGGCATCTACCTACAAAATTGTTATGTCCTAAACTCCTCTCTAAACCCCTATCTACAGTTGTACAACACCAATCACAAGATTGTATCGTACATGAAGGTACATGTCCCATGGTACCTGTTGTTTTGGAAACCTTGAGTCGTCTCTATATCTTGCTGCTATGTTGCCATGTTGCGTTAAGTCTAACATCGCAGCTAGAAACCTTGAGCACTCTACACTTGTTGTTGTGCTGCTATGCTGCTCTGATCTGACATCGCAGCTGCGCTGCTCTAATATCACAGCTGCGCTGACAGATCATAGCAATCATAGCAGTCATAGCAGTCGTAGCAAAGTCATAGCAGCTATAGCAGTCTGAACAAGAAAGGTGTTCTGAATATGAATTAATTTGTGTGAAGATAAATTGACGAGGACATGATTTAGTTCGTATGTAACTCGAAAGGGAGTACACACATTCGGTGCACTTCATGCACACGTGTCGGTCCGTGAGAAAGTCAAGTTTGGTTGTTCTAGAAGAAAAGGTACAGTTACATTTGAGGACCAAAGTTACACGTGGAGGTTCATCTTCGGTGATGAAAAAATACGTGGAAAGCGGACAAAGTCCGCCGTCATTTTTGAAGAGAAGTATTGACTGTTTTGTCATTTCAGTGGACGAACTTTAACCGCGTACTATTTCATTTCTAGCGGCTGTCTGATTGGTGTAAATAATTATGTGCATTCGACGGTGGGATTTTGTTAATGAAGAGTAGTGTACCAATTGACCACGCTAGTTGTAGTACGGTGTGATCAACTGTAGGCTCACTTGTATATATATGACTTAGATTACTTTAGAAAAAGTAGGATAGTTGTGTAGGAAAACTGCGAAGCAGTTTTTGGGTGTGTTTGAAATATAAGATCATGGTGATCTTTTGGCAGAACTTTGTATAATTCTGCATGTGGTTTCTTTGGTGTAAATTCTATATTGTGGCAAATTTGCAGACGTAGGGTGTTTATGGTTTGCTTGGGGCTTCATTGTGAAGTTGGTTGTTTGTGGGATTTCGTGAGAGTTTCCTCTTTGCACAATTTGATTATCATGGCAACTGCTGGTGCTTCTTCATCTTCTTCAATGGCACCAGCTGCCTCAAATCAATAGTACCATCTGTACAGTTAAGGTTCGACATAGCCATGGTGAGGAATTCTGTCACACTTAGACTCGTCCTGTTACTCCTCCTAGACTCCGCTTTCCACTGATGCCCCACCACGTGTCATCCGGTGACATATTGTCCATAAACCGCCAAAATTCCTATTCCTTGATGTCGGCTTGAATGATAGCCGTCCGATCCGAATTGATGTTTAATGTTCGCTGTTTTAATAAATGTCCGATAAATTTGTTTAGTGCAATATCGGCGTGCATATGATATTTATACTATTTCTATGTGACATTTCCCGTAAGTCTAATTAATTGGTTTGATTTGCATGTTCATCTTTAAATAGTTATCCAAACCTATATATCCCAGCACATGTGCAAGACTATAGGACAAGGCTGCCGGTTATTTTGGCGAATTGTAGGGACCAGGATCAATTCCTAGCTGGTCCGTATCCTTTTGGTAGAGTCTACTAAAACTGTCCTCTGTCCCCCCTGTCCCCCCTGTCTGCTAAGGCTTTTTAGGCAGCCATTGATCTATCTCTCTGGTCATCAGTGACTACAACAAGACAAGTATGGAGACCGGAGAAGGAGAGGTTAGAGCCTAGCTAACACCCTTTTATTTTGTTCTTTAGAAATGGTCAGAGAGAAAATACAAAAACAACCTAGAAAATACCAATAAGAAATACACATATTTTAACAAAAACCACAAAATAAGACGACGGACAAAAAGGGACACCTACACTCGGTGGAGGTCAACAAAGAGAACCTCATGTTGTGGCATCAGGGGATGTGTCATATGCTACAAAGCAATATCAAAGAGATGTTCCATTATAGTACGGTTCAAGAACTTGACGTGAGGACAAGAGAGAAGCTTATTGGTGTGTAGAATGCACAAAAAGGAAACACAAAAGGAAATTGCATCTAGTCAATGATCTTCAGTTCAAGGCCGTTGTCACCTTACACCTCTTCCATGTGGATCTTTTTGGGGACATACATCCGAAAACAATTAAAAAAAAAAAAATCATAATGGTGGTCGTTGATGATTTCATCAAAAATACATGGGTATACTTTTTAATGGCCAAGGCGGATGCCTTAAAGACATTCAAGCAATTTGTGGCCATGGATGAGGGAGAAAGTGGAAAGAAGGCGAGAGAAGTAGGGTCATACCGTGGAGGTGAATTGCTTGCCTTTGCGGAGTATTTTAAAGAGGTTGTGAATAAGCACTAATCGTCGACCGCTTATTCCCCACAAATTAATGGGATCGCGGAGAGGACGAATTGGACACTGTAAGAAATGGTGCGGACCATTCTTCACACTTCCTCTTTGGGGAGAAGCAATTGTGGCGGCCAACCATGTTACCAAACAAAGGATCAATTCGTCGGATAAAATTTGGAGTGGAAGGGTGCCCACCGTCAAATTCTTGAGGAAATTGGGATGTGAGGCAATAGGGTATGTAGAAGAGAAGAATCCAGAGGGTAATTTTGTTGCACGCTCATGGGAAGGATACTTTTTGGGGTATAGTGAGTACTCAATGCAATTTCGGATCTACAACCTAGTTACCCAAACGATCCGAATGTTACCCAATTTGGAGTTCAACAAAAACTTGGAATGGATGGTGAAAATAGTTAACAAGTCCAAACAGGCTCAATATTATGAAAAGAGAGAGTCATTATGAGGATTTCACGGGAGAGGAGAAAAAAGCTGTCATGGAGGAAGGAATAAAGAAGAAAAAAAAATTGAGAAAGTTACAACCACTAAGCCTACCAGGAACGATCAACAACGAGATAAGATCATTGTTGAATCACCTACATGCACCAACAATATGTCATCACAAAAAAAAGTTGTCTGAGAATGAGGACAAGGACAAGATTACGTGTAGTGATTTAGCCAAAAAGTTTGTAGAGGATGTAAAGAAACGTAAGAGATTGACAAAAGGAAAAGCTCCAAGTTGTTTCTCGCCAGGGCAACCAATATACAAAAAATAAGCAAATTGCCAAAGAGTTATTTCCGACATCCGAGAGGGAATGGCGAAATCCTTTTCCTTGTGAAAGGCAATCACAGAGAATCGTTCAATTCATCCTCAATCATTTCAAAAGGCTCGAGATTCGGACGGATGGAGGAAAAGTGAAAACCAACGTTTATTAAGGAGTTTACTTTTGTAAAGGCGAATGGATGTTTTGAAAAAGTAGACTTGCCAAGAGGTAAAAAGGCGATAGATTCAAAGTGGGTATTTAAGACGAAGCCGGAAGCCTCGAGTGAAATCCTTAAGTATAAGGCCTGGTTAGTATGCAAAGGCTTTGAGGAGAAGGCAAGAATTGCCTATACAAAGACCTTTGCTCCTATAGTCATATGATTCATCGATTTATAGGAGCAATAATTGCAATGGCGGAAATCGGACAAGTGTGTACGGAGAAAATATGTTTTAAGTGGTAAAAAAAATATTAACACTTATAGCGATACACGGTGTAGTTTGTGCATTATTGCGCATTATAAACGAATGCCACACTAATCTGGTGTGGTTTTTAAATAATCATTCTGCACAAGTACAAGAGTGTACGTTGGTAGTAAAAGCGCCGAAAATCTCGCAGAGGTACGAAGATACACT
>JBBHKE010002305.1:0-17564 GCA_037447655.1 Zygnema cylindricum
TATTTGTACTCTTTTACTTTGTAAAGTACAATTTTGCACCGTCAGACACCGACTGTGACCACACTATTTAAAACGGAACTGTATTAGAGTAATTAAAGCTCATTCAAAAAGTAAATTAAAAAACGTAAAGGATAATTTAGAATAATGTACTCTATTTATAGTGATAGAGTCAAAATTTGGGGTGACGGAATTAGCGTATAGAACTCTAATAGCGATTCGCGGTGTTACGTATATATATATTTTTTAAATCGTACATACCGCTTGTCCGTACAATATACATTCGTACTTTTTATACGTCCGTACAATATACATTCGTACTTTTTGTACGTCCGTACAAATGCATTTCGTACAATGTGTCCGTACACGAAAACTATACGAAATTTACGAAAAAGTTCAAAAAACCCAAAAAATAACGCATAATCGTTAAATTTTCAAACTTTTAATGAGTGAAACATCTATGCCGCCAACCCTAAGTTGAGAATCCTACCTTTCAATTGCAACAGTCAGATCTATAACCCAGCATTTGTGTACGAAGAAAAGATATTTTAAGTAGAAAAAAGATTTTGACTGCTTCAAAGTGGTTAACTCAAGTGAGGAGGGGCGGCGTAGTCTAACAGGACAAAAAACGAAACAGCTCTACAAACTGTCACATACAAACAGGAAACCCTAAGCGCAATAGTTGCTCGACTTCAATTGCCATATAGAAACAAATGATCTGTGCGAAAAAGAATCTCAACGAATCTTTTGCCGACCAAGTCAATTACAACTGTGCAGCATAGGAATGAAAACCATAGTTGTTCACACCGTTTAGTGTGAGCGATTCAATCACGACAAATTATACGTAATGAACGCATTGAACGTTTTGAAAAAATCGTAAAAATCGTTAATGAATTTTCGTCCGTACTATTCCGTACATATAAATAAAAATGAATTTTACAAATAACGCAGTTTCTACATTTTCCGTACAGTTCCCGTCTCTTTTCGTCAAAGTCTGTACTTTTTTCGTACAAAACTATACATTTACGATAAATACCGTACAGTTCCAGTAATTTATCTTTTTAGTTTACCGGACAGAAAGTACATCACGATTTATTGCGATTTTTTCAACAGTCACCAATTATACGTAGCAATCGGAAAAAATGAAAAGATCGCACGATTTGAACAACAGCGACGAAAACTCAAAAAGGGGGACCGCATTGAAATAAAACTACAAATTCACAGCGAGCCACTTCCACAAAGTTTTTTTGCGAATCCGTTTCAAAGGTGAGTGCGGCTATGAGATTTGATTTTGTACTCTTTCACACGAGCGAAGACGATGAATGATTGGTGCAAATCGTTGACCATAGGAGTGCGTCGCAAACTGATCCTATGACAGTAAAGTTTTTTCGATTTTGAATTGTACAATAGTACTGTACCTTTTTTGAAAAATGCTAACCATGCGGTATTAGGGTACGTCCCGTGTAATCTGTAATTTGATGAAGTATTTTGGACTCTAGTAAGGATTCTTTGTACTACTTTGAAGAGCGTCCCTATGTGCGAAATTGAAATTGGAACTTTTAAATGTGACGGTTGTAGACGTGGGTAGAACTTGTGACGATTGAAGCCGACTATGAAGCTTCCGACGATTAAGTGACGAACCAAAAACAGCGACAATAGTAGATGGCTAGATTTTTGTGAGATTGTAGATGTTTAGGGTTTGGTGATATTGTGACGTCATGCTCACTTGTGACAACGTCGACGTCACTGATTCAATAACTTTACGCCATGGTTTTCCCGATTTCGTTTTTTCTACTTTTCTCACTCGACTTGCCATTAAAAAAAAAACCTAAAAATTGTCAAAAATAAAAATTTTAAAAGATCTTTCATACTATACCAAATTTGTCGTGTCTTATTCTAAAAAGTGTGAGATAAAAGCGATGGTGTGAGAGGGATAGGGGAGAGGCGACGACGGCGCAAAATTTTGCAAAGGACCCCATGAATGAAAGTGGAGGTCCAAGACCCGTGCAATTATTTTTTCTGTACATGCGCGTGACAAACATGGAGAAAAATAGCGAGGACTCTCCCTCCTCTAAAAATATTCCCACTCTTGTGGCGCGGACGTGGGTCATTTTTCATTCGCTGTTTGGGCGGTACTTTAACTAAAAGCACCCCTTGGAGGTGATTTTGGATGAAGTTTTTTGATGGGCTCGATTCTCTTTCCCAGGGTCAAAAAGAGGAAAACACCAAAATATGTTCACATGACGACAAACATGCAGTACATTCAAAGTGTAAATTTGACGTTCACAAATTGTTGACAGCTCACAAGTGTATGTATAGAATTGAGCTTTGTTAGTAATTAATCATTTATGCTGGTTAAAAAAGTAGGGACCAAAGATGTAGTAAATTAGGGTTGTCGATTAGGTCATACATAAATGATACATTGATTATCTAATAATATTTATGTTTATGTGTGATGCATTGTTTATTATTATTTATGTATGTTATTTTATGTTTGTTTGTCATGCATTGTGCATGTATTTGTCTTGTTGTTTACTACATCTGTGTATGCGTTTGTCCTAGAGTGGTCCTATGTTTTCCACAGATTTGCAAACCTATTGTGTGTTTGGTTTGTGTGAAATTGCTCCGTCTGTGTACGGATGATTGTTCTGCCTGTGTGCGGATGATTGATTGCATCTGTGTATGCATTTATGTTAAATGGAGGATGCATTTCAAATGATTGTTCATTGGCCTAACTTTGCTTACCTTTTTGGGTGATAGTTGGGGTGGCTTCTACGGTCTATTTTAGACCAAAGAACAACAAATATTTGTAACATTGTCAATCTTTGTGTTTTTGTTTTTTTGTTTTTTTTGTAATGATTTTTGTTTTTTGGGAGAAAAAATACATTTTTTTCAAAGATAGCTCACATTGTAATTGTAACATTGTTATTTTTTTGTCTCTTTGTTGTTTTGTTTTTTTTTTGTAGGATTCGATTTATCATGAACCATGCATGCCTCAGTCGTGGCGATGATTCAAAAAATGCTCAGTTAACGTATGCTTTTTGTATGATCTTTTTTATCTTGCGTCGGATAAGGGTTGTGTTTTGGCAATGGTTAGAAGAAATGGGAAAACTAATGTGATAAGTAATCTATAAAATAGGAGCTTCAACGAAATTATGTATTTTTCAAATGTTTTGTACATAACCCAAAAACATTTTTTACTAATTTTGTAGGGTACATTTTATCCGCAGAATGGCCGTGCAAATTTTATCGGTTGCATACGCCACTTGAAATTTTTTATTTGTTTGGTAGGTGCTGTGGCCCAACAATTTTTTTGGAGGTGGGAATCAACTACACATAAAAATTCGATCCTCAATTTTTCGACAAAAAACACCTGGTACAGGGAACCCTTCACGGAAGGGAGAGTTTTAGCGAAAGATCAAAAAAGAAAAGAAACACCGTTCATGTAACGTCTTTGCTACAATACACAGTTTTAGTATATAATAAAAACATTCAAAACCAAAGGTATTTCCTTGTCTCATAAAACCCATGCCGGACGTGGTCAATGAGCATCGATGTTGGCGACAGGAGGGTGCGTTTTTGTAAATTCAACATTAGATTTTTATCATGCATTTAAATGAAATAATGAATTTTTTTTATCTTGTTCTAATTTTCCAAGTTTTATTTTTTTTACGGTGAATATTTAAGTGCTCATCGAAAAGCCATCAAAGTCATGGGACGTTGGACATCCAACCACTTCTCATATTCATAAGTCACAGATTTACCAACAGACATTCTTTTTCAAGCTTTTAGCCACGAGAACAGCACCAAGAAACATTTTCTACCTCGTTACATTTTCTACCTCGTTGCAGAGTGGAACACCCTACTATTCTTTGTGATATGTTTTGGCTTAGGGTTGAAACGGCATATGCTGAGTTGCCGGCAAAATGTTTTAAAAGATTCCCACAATTTATATCATTAAATTGTGTTAACTAATCTTTAGTGTTTTATGTTCGTCACATTTTCTCTACATTATTCCATTTTTTGTTGTTATATTGATTTTTGTTCTATTTTTTTACTCTCTTTTGTTTTGATTCTTTTTTTTTTTTAATTTTGTCTCTTCTTATTTTATCAATTGTTTTTTCTGTTTTTTTTGATTTTTTTTCTCTTTTTTTTCCCTTCTCTCCCTTTTTCTCTCTCCCTCTTTTTTGTTTCTCTCTTTTTTTCTCTCTTTGTCACCATCTTTTTTTGTTTTATATTTAAAGATATATTCTTCTATTCAAAACATACAAATGTGTTTTTATGTAGAAAAATGCTCCAGCTTCCAAATCTGAACGAAATTTAATCGCTCAAAACTTCCTTCAAAACACTTTATAACTTAAAACTGTGTTTTTACGGTACCATGTTTTTTTCCAAGATTTATTTTTTGATCTTCCTATCTTCAGGCACAAACCATTCCAATCTTCTTTGTGGTTGTCGTTCAAGGGTGAAGTCAAAAAAACGTGTCTTAAAGCATCAGACGTGTGGGTTTCAATTGTTAATGCCAAAGCAAATGTGTCGATTTCTATCTCACAGGTGGGAAAATCAGTTGATTCGTTTTTTATGTGGAGTCAAACTTGTGGAAGAAAGATTGAATTTATAGGAGAGGGAATTTGTTGTGTAAAAGAGACACTTTCAAGTTTGAGAGAGAAAATGTGTTATATAGATGAGAAGTTACCCATGTTATGCAGATGATGAATGGTCACTAAGAGACTTTCCATGAAAGGCAACCCTCTCAAAATCAAAATAGACTATCAGAAGGTGAATCAGCCATGGGATTCGGGGTTTCTGAACGTAATTTTCCTCGAAGTGAAGACGAGCGACATGAAACCTATGTAGAAACGGCAAGAGCAACTAAAAAATTTCCACCCCTTCTTCTTTCACAAGGAAATTCAAATCAAGTTCCTTTGATGACTCAAATTGGAGCCCGAATTCACAAGGTAAAAGATGTTTGGAAAGCATACCATGATGGTATAGGTGGATTTTTTTCCATCGCAAATTTGGAATCAAGGGGAACTAGTTGGAGGAAAAGACAATCTCGGAAGTTTTATAATTTGAAAGTCATCTTGGTTGAAGTTGATAGAATAACCAAGGTGAATTTTGTAGCATTAAGTTTGACATTGGACAGGATGCACGATTACCAATTCGTGAACAAATGGAGTCTACGCGACATATCAAGGAGATTAGCGACTGAAAACAAAAATACAAATTGTAGTTTGCGTGACTTTTTTGGCACTTGTTATAAATGTGTTTTTTGTAGCTTTTGCAACTTTGTAGAAACATATATTGTTTATTTTAGCTGTTTTTTTTTGCTTATAGTTTTGTTATTTTCGGCCCATTATATGTTTATGTTTTATTTGTTTTTTTACTTTATTTAGTACAAACTCTAAAATTGCATAATTTGTTTTTTTGTTTGATTTTATTTGATAAAAAAAGGCGTGTAACCTTTAATGTTGTCGAAGTCAATGTTTTTTTTATTCTATTGCACAAAATGTTCATTTTAATTAATATTCACAAAATTAATTATTTAATATTTGGTGCCTAATGTGTTTTCATCATTAACTTGGATATCGTGTACACACACACTAATTCTACATGTGTATGATTTTTTTTCATTATTCTTATCAACAATTACGTTAGGTTAAAAAAATTTAGCTAATTTTTTTTGGTTTATAGAACGAACTGTAACTTAACACAAACCAAATATAGTTTACCTATTGTGGTCGATTCAAAATGTAATTGTTGTGTTTGTTAAAAGTTATTAGGCTTAAACATTGTAAGATAGAAGCGACAACATTGATCGTGGGAGTAAAATTTGTTGTATCTTTGTTTTGTGATACTACAAAACAAAATAAAAGCAACGATTAACAATTCTCATCCCTTATTTGTTTTTTGTTTTTTCATGCCTTTTGTCGAATATTTAATCTTATATTTCATTATTTTTATCAACAATTACGGTAGACTAAAAAGGTTTAGTTAATGCTTTTGGGTTTATGTGTAACAAACTATAGCTTAACACAAGCCAAATACAGTTTCTTTATTTTGGTCGATTAAAAATGCAGTCGTAGTGTTTGTCAAACTTAATAGGCTTGAAACATCGTAAGATAGAAAAACGATAACATCAATCGTGGGAGTAAAATTTGTTCTATTTTTCGTTTTGTGATACTATAAAACAAAAAAAAAGTGACGATTGACTACTCTCATCCTTAATTTGGTTTTTTTTATTTTACAAATGCCTTTTGTCCAAGATTAATCGGATAGCCAATGTATTTATTTTAAATTTTGCGTTATATTATATATAAATGTTGTGTTATATTACGATTAATGCATTAGTATTCCACAATTATAACAATATACTTAGTTAAGCAACATTAAAAATGTATTGACGATGGCGACCAAAAAAATTATTTATTAAAACAGCCTTATGGCTGCTAAAGACCAACCGACCAGCAGCAAATTGAATGATTAACTACTCTATTTTGAGTAACAATGTATCGAGGAGATCGACGATATATGCGTATTGGTAACGTAGCGGCAATGGGGAGCACAGTTGTTTTTTTATTTTGTTTATTTTGGGACGCCTTCGTACGTTGGTTTTTATAGTTTTTTGTTTTAATTGCATTTTGACATCGCCCGCCCGAAATCACCTATTGATCCGTTTACATCCTCCCGCAAACGTCGTACGCCGCCAGCTAAGAGAGGAATACCCGCGTCTTTGCCGGCCAATTCGAAATGTGTCGAGCCGGCATCCGCGGGAGTCTCCGCGAGGTTATCCGACAGCCGGCGTTATTCTCCTCGTGCCTCCGCGAGTCTCCTCGTTTCGACCTGTACACCGCGAATCGTAATTAGAGTAATGAAAAAATTAGAGTAAAAAAACAAAAAAAAAGCAATTAGAGTAATTGACGCTAATTTATGTGATATAGCTTTTCTAACTATGAAGTTTACTCTAATTTATTTAGTTATTCTATATTGGGTTATGTCGGCGATAATTATGTGCGCGATAATTATGAACACTAAATTACGTAAACGTACAAAATGTGTCAGTCCGGTATAGTATTGACGTCATAATGACGCTAATAATATTTGTCGCATTGAATGTCAGATAATGTTCACACTGACGACGATGCTGTCGACGGACGAGAGTTATGCGAACGGCTTTTTTAGATCTGATTGATTTTTTTGTTTAGTGCGATTTCACGTGCGAGCGCGATTCTATTATATCATTATTTGTACCTTTTTACTTATAAAAGTACAATTTTGCACGGTCAGATGTCGTCCGTACTCCACACTATTTAAAAATAACCTATATTAGAATTTTTTACGCTAAAAAAACCTCACCTAAATTAGAATAATGAAAAATTAGAATCGATTACTCTATTTGATGTGATAGAGTCGAAATTTCAAGCGACCGAATTAGAGTAATTTACTCTAATTACGATTCGCGGTGTACCGGCCGTCTGCGGCCGTCTGCTCTGCGTACTAGTCTATAGCTACGTTAAAGCTTTCGTCAAAACAGATTTCAGTGATGACGTGTGACTGTCCTTTTGCTTAAAACGATATACATTTTCCGGATTGCAAAATCCACGGCGGATCGCCTCAGCTACTATGGTTTACGTGTCGTCTTCAGAATGGCCAGTGAAAACACCGTCGAGTTCTGTAAAGAAAAAAGTTCCAAATCCTTTGACTGCTTTGTGGTAAAAATACTCCAAGAAGACAAAAAATCTAGGAGACGTTTTTGAAAAATATGTACGGACGATTCATCACTACGGTAGGCGGTGTACCCATATAAAGGCACTTTCCCATGTAACCGAAACATGAGGCACTTTAGCATGTAATCGAAACTTTAGCCTTGTAACTTTGTTTTTAGCGAAGATTCTTCGTAATAATTTCAGAGCATTCCTATGTAAAGAAATGAAATCGTTACTATAGATTGTGACGGATGTAGACGTGGGTGTAATTTGTGAAGGTTGTAGACAACTACAATAGTCGCGACAATTGATGACGTTTACAAAATAGCAACGGTTGTAGACGTCTAGCTACTTGTGACATTGTAGATGTTTAAGGTTTGTGACATTTTGACGTCAGCCTCAAATTATGACAGCGTCGACGTCACAACTTCTAAAGCTTTCTGCCATGGTTTCCCCATGTTGTTTTTTAGTCTTTTCTCACTCTACTTGACACCAAAATACGCCCAAAGATAGTAAAAAAAAACGTTTTTTTAGATCTTTTATTTGATACCATTATTGACGTTTTTCATTGGAAGAATTGAGAGATAGACGCGGTAGTGGGAGAGGGAGAGAGAGAAAGGCGCTTTCACGAACTTCGCTTTTGCGAAATGGTGTCCGTTGGTCGAGACCCCCTCCACGGCAACTGTACCGAAAAAAGGCCGACAAAAAAAGTCACGCACATGCTCGAAATCTGCAGCGGGTTTTTTTTTTGGTACTCCGCGCACAAAAATTGTCAAAAACTTTAGACACGTGCGACAACATCTCTCTATTCGCTCACCTCATAGAACTTTATTTATATAAACCTAGTGAGGTGATTTTATTATAAGTTTGAAGATGGGCTGGATGGCCGCGGAAGTGGGTCGAAACGCGATAAATGACAAATTGCATTATATTAAAAGTTTCAAGGTGACGCAAATTGAACTGTGGTAATTTTGATTTTTTGCCACGGTTGCGGATTTTTTCGATGAGCGTTGGGTTTCGGAGGAATATGACAGAAAAATACCATAACTTTATCTCATGGGAAGGTGCTTTAGGAGTTGATAAATGTTCTGCCGGTTAAAACATCTTTTCTCCAAACACATTTGTTCGATTTTCAATTTGAAACCTTCAATGAGAAGATGGGAATCTTACCCTTCGTACGCCACATTCACATTCTTCATCCGAAAAGTATATAAGGAGAAAAGATGTTTTAAATGGCAAAAAAAAACATTAACACTTAGTAGAGATACACGGTATATTGTACTGTACTGCACTCGAAAAACCAATACGTTTTCTCGGAAATTCCCTCACATGGACTAATTCAATCAAAGTATGATCTGAAAAAGAAAATTGCAAACTTTTCGTTTTAGGCTTTCATGCATGAATAGCTACGAATCTGTAGGCAGATTAGAAGCCATTACTGCTCATCCATTTCCAACGACTACACCGAGAATCTTAATAAGAGTTTTGTACGCTAATTCCGTCACCCCAAATTTTGACTTTGTCACCATATATAGAGTACACTAATCTAGATTATTGTTTACATTATTTAAATTACATTTTGAATGAGCGTTAATTACTCTAATACAGTGCCGTTTAAAATAGTGTGGCGTACGGTCAGTGTCTAACCGTGCAGAATTGTACTTTATTGAGTAAAAAAATAAAAATAATAAATTAATACAGGCCGTTATCATGTAACTGCGTTTTAACAAACCACGTAGTGCAAACTTCATAATGGCGTGAAATTGTACATTTTGTTAGATTCAGTACGTGAACCTAATTTACAATAAATATATTCAGCGCCAAAATTTACGCCCAAATTAGAGTATTTTTTTTTAAGTGGTGATTACCCAAAATAGTGTTAATTACTCTTATTATTTTTTTTCGGTTTTTTACTCTAATTATTTCTTTACTCTAATTATTATGCGCGGTGTAGTATTATAGAAAGTTTGCATTTTTAGTTTTTTTCATGGATTCCCAAGTGATACGAGGCAGCAAGGGAGGTGATGAGGATAGTGACACTGAACTGTTTCCGTATATGGAAACAGTAGAGTTGGGAAGTTCATCAATTTTTATGAGGCAGGAATAGTTATATTAGAAAAAAAAAGAAAAAAAAAACTTTGATAGATCGGCGATACGATGTATCGGCGATGTATCGCGATATGTGGCTTTTCAATATATCGAAGCAATATATCGATTATTGGTTACGTGAAATTCGATACATATGAATGTCGGCAAATGGTCCTCGATACCCAACTCTATGATTTTTTCTTGACTCTTATTGTCTTTAAATGTTTTTTCCTTTCTCGTTTTGTATTTGGATGGTATTTCCATCGCAGGTTTATGTTTCTTTACATTTTTCGGACCCTGTCTCTTAAAACGGGCCGAGAAAATGCAGGCTTGCAACACTTAATGCTATAACTAGATAAGAGTGACACGTGGCCAATGAAATGGTACGGACTTATGTGTACCTTTGCACTCCGCTCGTATTCAAGTATCTGTTTAATGCTTTTTGATAGTGTTGGGTATCGGGTAAATTCATATCGCGATGATTTCGATCTTCGATGTATCGAATATCGATGAAACAAACTCCTCGATTTATCGTACTGGGACCAACATAAATTATCGCGATATGTGTCGCAAAAAATGGGTGTCTGTACAAATAAAGTACAAAAAATCGTACGGAAAATCGTTCGGAACCATTCCCCCAACTGAGCGAGCTCGGGGCGGGTGGGATGGGAAAAATGGGGAAAAGAAAATCGCATAAATATCCGGATATTTAGCTTCTAGGTACATGGATTCGATGTATCGATTATCAGATACCTAAAATTCGATATATATATATTGATTATCGGCAATAGGTCCTCGATACCCAACACTACACCGCGAATCGTTATTAGCGTTATGAACTCTATATCGGCTCCCCCAAATTTTGACATTAATACCTTAATTAGAATAAACTACACTATTTAAGGTCGTGGACCATAATCTACCACGTCTCCTGGCACTAAATTAGAATGAATGACGCTAATTTTTCCTTAACACTAATAATTTCCTAACTGTAATAACGATTCGTGGTGTACTTTTTGACAAATCAACTAGGAACGGGATCGTCCGTACAAAGTGTGAGTATCTAAGAAATACCGAATTTTGGAGAACTTCAGAAAGAGACAAAAAAAACAAAACAATTTTTTTTCTGTTTTAGGACGGTGGCCGATGACTTGTCTTTTGTTAAAATTTTGTTGTCAAATCCTGTCACGACTACGTACTTCAAGGAAGCATTCAG
This sequence comes from Zygnema cylindricum, assembly GCA_037447655.1. Lineage (NCBI taxonomy): Eukaryota > Viridiplantae > Streptophyta > Zygnematophyceae > Zygnematales > Zygnemataceae > Zygnema > Zygnema cylindricum. The sequence goes on from JBBHKE010002305.1 coordinate 11,008, forward strand.
CCGAAGACTTTCCATTTTTGACTTTTACCTCTCGAGCATAGCTCTAAAATACGCCAATTGTGAGCCGTCCAATCAGCAGCAACAATGTAACAAAAGCCGTACAGTTTTCCGATTGTACAAATCATAGTTCAAAAGTAGGCGTTTTTTGGTAGGCCTTTTGTAGGCCACCTTTAGCGTAAGTTGTGTTACGGGCTTTCCATGTGATCTTCTTAGATCGCTACTTTCATCAGCGACCGTCCGATCGTCCGAATCTGACGATAGTCCTATCGTAAGTTGTGTTATGGGCTTTTCATGTGATCTTCTTAGATCGTTTCTTTCATCGACGACCGTCAGATTGCCCAAATCTGACGGCTTAAATAAAAAGTCGCTCAAAACTCACAGAAAAAGATTATTTTGTCCGATTTTTTTTTCAAATTTAGACATGACGTTTGATTCTCTATCGATCCATGTGCAACTCAACCCTGTTATTATTTTATTTCATTTTGCGGCCAATACAATATGGGTCTTAAGGCCATATTGTATGTTTTGCATACAATAGGCATATTGTATGGGCGTACGGTCACCTACTTTTGAACTATGGTACAAATAAACCTTTTCCTGATCTAATTTAGTCTTTCCTTCATTGAGCGTGTTACATATTCCAATTCCGTAATCATCGGGCATCAAAATTCTAGACTAAGCGCGAAGTAACCGTACGTTCTGTCTGTGTGTTTGTCCGTGACTTTTTCATCGATTTTGATTGGCTATTTGATTAAATGACTCGCTGGCAGTGGCTAGATTTTATCATACGTTTGTGAGTGGCTGCGTGACTTTTCAAACGATTTTGAATGGCTGCGTGAGAATGGTCGCATCCGCCGTGATTTTCGCAATTCGCTTATGATTGGCTGCGGCAAAGCCGGGAGGTCAGTTTCTTCTTTCCGGGAAATCAAATCTTTGGTTTCGCCGTCGCTGCCGTGAGTTTCGCGACTCTCTCAACGTTTCCGATTGGTTGCGTGAGTGCTGGGCAGTCGCCTCTTTTGCATCACACGTAGTCAGTAATATTTTTTAAAACGCTCATGTCGTGCGTAGCACGTGCAATGTACAGTACACCGTGAATCGTTACTAGCGTATCGAACGCTAATTCGGGTACCTATTCTTTTTCTAATTGTCAAATAGAATTATCCATACTATTTAAAAAACCCTAATTCCTAATTAGAGTAGATAATTTCTTTGAAATTTTCCAAATTCCCAATTACCGTTAATAGCGGTAATTATACCCATACGCTAAAAAACTTCTACTCCAATAACGATTCAAGGTGTATTGTACTTTCAAATTTTCGGCCCCCCGGAGGCCCAGTGGGTCTTTGAGTCGAGGAAGTGCAAGCGTCCACCTCGCCCCACCTTTAATTTAGTTTTGCTACGCGGCGCGCCGCTCGAACCCTGACACGTATGTGTATATGTTTAGGGTTATTTATTAGATGTGTTTTTGTTTATAATATAAACAAAAACACATATAACAAAAAACCCTCAACAAACAAACCCTAACCAGATACCTTGTCGTTATCTTGCAAATTTGTGGACCTAACACCTTTTTGCCTTCGGAATTCAAGACCCACGAAACTCACGAAATCCACCAACATGGCGAAAATTGTAACGAACCTATCATGAACCTTGCAATTTTTGCCCTACGGAGGCCGTGTGGGAGATGGGACCAGAAGCATCCACATCGCCCCGCTTTCATTTTCCACACCGCTCGACCCTCTACATCTATATATATGTTAAGGGTTTTTAATTCTTTGTGTTTTTGTTTATATATTATAAACAAAAACTCAAAAGCTAAAAAAACTAAACATTTAAACCTTAGCGAGATGCACAACAATATCTTGCAACGTGTGGGGAAAACGCCTTATTTGGCTGAGTGGGGCGTTTCTCACAGCTCCCACACACCGAGTGAATCTTGGAAAAAACCTAATCTGTATTGCACTACACCGTCGAGGTATTGTACCATTCGTACAATTTGGTTTTTTTTTACGAAAATGCGTTATGTTTTTCTTGTTATTAAACATTTGGTGAATTCGTATACTTTTCGTGCGCGGTAAAAATAGGCGTAAATTTTTTTAAAAAAAGTGTCGAAATGTGTTTCAGAACATTACTCGCTTTTAGCACTAATTACGTTAATTTGGCACCCCCAAATTTTGACCCTCCAATCTAAAATAGAATTAATAAATTTTATCAAATTGTTAATCTGACAATCACATTTGAATGGCAAGATTCTCACCTTTCGATTGGTCACCAAGCAAAAATCAAATATGTGTGAGTGTCGAAAAAAATCATTATCGGTGGACAAGTAAACAACTATTGGGTAAGAAAAGCTAATCAGGTAAACTCGTCAGAATTTATATTATGCATCTGAAAGGGTCGCTAAGAGGGTTTAGTATCAGTTGCAATTGTAGTATCCAATTTATCAGTTGATACATTAAATAGGAAAAAAGCATTTTTTTGTATTGGTATATTGTTGTGATATGCCAGTAAGGACAAATAAGATAGTGGGTTCCTCTGTTATAGATTTTTGTAAGGTTTTATTAATTTGTAAACCTTCATTCCATAGTTGTTCAAATCATGCAATTTTTTCTTTTTTTGCGATCGAAACGTATAATTCGTGACTTTTGAAAAAATCGAAAAACTCACAATGTACTTTCTTGTTTAAATCAAAGGTATTTTCTAGGTTAGTCAAATGATTTAAATAGGAGCAAGAAAAAGCAGAGGCAGCCTGCTTCTAGTTTCTTTCTCTAACCCCCATACTTGTCGTAGTCACTGAAGGCCAAAGAGGAAGCTAGAGCCATGGCTGCCTATGCTCCTTCTAGAGTCAGAAGGCAAATCCTTAGTAAACTTACCAAAAAAATTGACAGACCCACGATTTGATCCTGGTACCTACCATCCGTCAAAGTAGCCATTAGGCTTACCCGGTAGTCTAAGACCAGTGCTGAAGTAAAAAGGGTACTATAGCTACTTAAACATGGCGAAATAGAGAAGTTTGATTTACTGACAAACATACCATAATCACACAAACACAGTTAAAAATAGAAATACACCGGAAACGTACTACTTGTATTTTTAACGGCTATAAATTAAGGACGACATCAATCTAACGACGGAGAAAGAAGCCGACATCGCGGAATGGTCGATTTGGCGGTTTGCGGTCATAACCACAACGGGTGACACGTGGCAGCATGACATTGGATGACGGCATCTCCGGGACATACTATGGCGAACCCGGATATGGCAAACGTCGTCTTTTTGGCCATGTCGTACAATGGCCGTATAGAAAGTACTTCGGACCACGTACCTTTCTGTACTGTGAAACTCTAAGACCTCCATTGGCCCTCAGAGTATGCAGATCCAAAAGAAGCTTATCTAGATAGTGCCAACTCCAAGTTAATATACACCCAAGTGACTGACCCCTTGACATTCAGAACCCCAATATAGATTCACCCCTGTGAAATAACACTTTCTGTGTGCTCAGTTCCACCACAGAATGCAAAGTTAGAATATGAGATTTGGACACATTCACCCACTTTTACTTTCCGTTAGAAATACAGCCACACTGGCAGACAAAAACTCTAACCGACTACACCACTGTGTAGCCTGGACTCCCCTGAGTCCGCAGCAAAAAGAATCACTGAAAATGGTCAAGTAAATTGATAGTTATGGCTGATCAAAGTCTGCCATTTATACAAGGTGCTCTCTGGGAGAGACAGCTATCTACCCAAAATTTTATAAGTCCTATTCCCCCTCTAAAACTCTATCTACTGAAGTACGGCACCAATCAAATTACTGTGTCGTACAGAAAAGTACAGGTGCCGGTGTACTTTCTGTACGACTATTGTACAACATGGCCAAATTGTCGACACGTGTCATAGCCGAATTTGTTTCCGCAATCTCCGGAGTCGCCGCAATCCAACATTGTCGCGCCACGTGTCACATTACGTGGCGATGGCTAAAAAACGCCAAAAGTACATGTTCCGTGATCGCGGCACCTATCGTGGCCGTCCGATCAAACCGGATACAATTTTAGTCGTTGAAAATACGCGTGCGATATTTGTTTCGCGTTCGAAACAAATGCGCGATATCCGTTTCATAAAATACATTAAATCGTACTCCGTACTATACAAAACTGTATCTATGTATTGCGTATCTATTTCCCGTTATACGAACTTGTCTACGTGTAAAAATATAAACAGTTGTCAATTCTTATATACTCTAGTACTGGCTCTAGTCATATTGGTTAAAGCTAACGGCTAAGTTGACGGAACAAAGGTACCAGGATCGAATCCTGGGTCCGTCAATCATTTTAGATAACTCTATCAAGATTGGCCTTCCTGTCCTCTTTGGACAGCATAGGCATCCATGGATCCAACTCCTCCTCAAGTCTTCAGTGACTGCGATAAGTGTGGGGACTTGAGTGAAGAGTTAGAGGCAGGATGTCACTGTCCCCTTTTTGCCTTTTATATTTACAAAATCTAGACCTAGAAAATACTTAAATTTCAACATACTGTACACTCAATTGATTGGCTCCATACAACAGTAGGGGAGGGTTTACAGAGGGTTTTAGGACTTAGAAAATAAGAGGTAGCTGCCTCTCTCTCAGAGAGCTCGTGTATAAAAGGGTCATCTTTGACCATTGATAATTAACTGCTCAGTGGAGCAAATTCAAGGATTCTTTTTGTGGCAGACTCAGGGGAGTCAGCCCTTCCAAAGGGTGTAGTTTGGTTAATCTGTATTCTGTCAGGGTGTCAGTACTATTCAGACAAAGCTTAAAGAACTGAGGTTATCCTAGAGGCTTCTAGCAAGCTGCCTACTCTGAGTACCAATGGAGGTCTCAGAATTGCATTTCTGTCCTGTAAACTAACAACCAGATTATGTAAAAAATACATCGTTTCAGCGTAAACTGTACGGTTGTTTACGGTAATGTATGGAATTGAGTGAAATCATATGTCGCAATTATTAGTATATTCTGAACACTAAATTCACAAAACTTGTATGTGATTTTTTCAAAAATGTACGGAAATTTTCGAAAAGAGACGTTGAGTTTCACACTATTTGCGTGCGTTAAGTTTTAAAAATGTACGAAACATAGGGTTTTCCCCATGTACTTGTAACTTAACAAACTTACTTTGTATTCTAGCGCGGATCCGCCAGACCCGGTTTTCAAGTGTCCCTATGTGTGTAAGGACGAAATCGTAACTTACCCGTGTGACGATTGTATACGTCAACAATACACGTGACAGTTGTCAACGTCTACAATCTGTGGCCGCACTTTATTTTTTTGAAGTGCGTGTGACGTCGCATTGTCTTACGGTGATATTGTAGACGTACCGCTTTGCAGCCTGTGTCGTTTCGCGGTTGAAGACGATGGGCTTTGCCTTTGCGTCTCCTAACCGATCGACGTGAAATGGCATCGGAATTTGAATACCCTTGCAAAATAAAAAATCCGTACAGGAAGAAAACGGACAAAACCAAACAAATTGTGCACTTTTCTTCGTCGTATTCAAACGCAAACGGACAAAACATAGAGAATTTTGTAGTTTTCTTTGTCTTGGGAAACGTGTGATTTTTTTTGGAAATTACGGCACGTGCAAAAATATGTTCCTATTTGTTTATAGAAAATCCTTAGTTTTAAAACACATCGCGCGTGTGTTTTAAACATAAGGCTGAAGATGACATTTTTTGTCGTGGAAGTGGGTCGAAAAACACAAGACAACAAATTTCCATGCATCCTAAATTTGAGGATAACGCAAATTTTACTCTACAAATTTGTGATTCCTTCGTACGGTTGCAACTTAGGGTGTGTCCCCATGTGCATAAATAAGGGTTTTTTTTTCTGTCCTTTTCTTGTGAAACTTAGCGCCGTACTGTTGAAGTACAATTTCAGTTGTGTAATTAGTGAATTGTATTTTAACAAATGTATTTTTGTGTGTATTCTATTTTCAATGTTGTACTATCGTTTCACGTCCCTTTAGGTCGGTTCATGTACTTTTATTGTAAACCTATGGATACCGTTAGTACTATCCATTTGCAACTTGTAATCATTGTATTTATTTGTCGCACTGTTTAGCGAAGCGTCACTTAGCCACCTCGTCGTTTCACAAACTACAAACGACGAAGTGTACGTTCACCACATTTATTGTATATTAAATGAATCTTTCATCTTAGATTCCTTGTACTAAATATTCTTTTTGTCCTTAACTTTGCCGTCCACCGACTTTGTCTTTGCCCATCAACAGTTATACCTTTTTTTCCTTTGCGGCTTTGATTCTTTTCTAAACGTTATGTATCTAGTCCACTCTAAATCTAGAGTTAGGTTTAGTACTTAGCTTGTTCATTTATGTTCATTCAAATTTATCCGATTATAATGAGAAGACTTTTTCCCCACTTTGCTTCTCCTTTTGTATTCTTCTTGTCTCCTTTTGTCTTATCTTTTGCTTCCTTATTCTTCTTTGCCATGGTTCCTCTCTCTTTCATCTTGGATATCTTTCTCCGTTATCTCTCTCTTTTGCCCACCAAGCCTTTACCTTCTA
>JBBHKE010002306.1:0-160849 GCA_037447655.1 Zygnema cylindricum
TCAAAAAAAAAAAAAAAAAAAAAAAATCACAAAAAGCTTCGCAAAAAAAAAAGGATTAACAAAAACCTTCATAAAAATATAAAAACTGACTTACAGTAAAGGAACAGCAGAAGGCCAGTTGTGAAAAACAGGCAGTCCTGTCACAGGATCCTGAAAAATTAAAAACAAAATCATCATATTCTCAGTTTTCAAATATTAAAACTACACCGGAAACTGAAAAAAAGAAACAAGCCGAAAAACAAAACAAAAACCTTAGAAAAGTTTAAAGACGTTCAAAGGAATTATAGAAGTTTAAAGATCAGCAAGGTTAAAATAACAAACGAGTGAGTCAAAGCTCGCATTCATTTTTTTCGAAGGTTCTATAATTAGAGTTCAGGGAGAGGAAGAAAAAGGAAAAAAAGAAAATGTGAAAACATGAATATACGAGAATATGAGAACATGAGAATATGAGAATAAAAATAAGAAAATATGAGAGCATGGGTCATACTGTGAGAGGACATGGACTAAGGCCCAAAAAATACGAGAATATGAGAATATGAGAACATGAGAATAAGAGAATCTGAGAATATGGGCCATACTGTGAGAGGACATGGACTAAGGCCCAATGTCTCCTCCCTCCAGGCGGTCCAACGCTCCATGAACAACGGCCACATCCAGTGCTCCACCTCCCTCCACCCCAACTGCCTTACCAAATCCCCCTCCCCATCCCCTTCCCATCTCCTCCGACCAAGTTAATTTATAGCCTCTCCTCCAAAAGAGTTAATTTATAGCCTCTATTTTGACCAAGTTAATTCATTGCTTCTCCTCCGAAAACTTCCTCTGACCAAGTTCATTTATCGCCTCTCCTTCAAAAAAGTTCATTTATCGCCTCTCCTCCAAAAGAATTCATGTATAGCCCTCTCGTTCAAAAAAGTTAATCTATCGCCCTTTCCTCCAAAAAAGTTGACTTATAGCCCTCACCTCCAAAAAAGTTAATTTATAGCCTTCTTCATATTTTATGCATTTAGTGAATGGTCACGACTTCATATTGATGATCAAAACAAGACCAATCAAAGATAGTTTCATAAACAAATTTGAAAATTCCCACCAATAATCACATGACGGCTTCACATCACTAATCGAAATGAGTATCCCGGTAAACATCACCGATCAGACAAAAAAGTGCCATAAATAAAGGTAAAATTTCCCACAGATAATCTCATCATGACCTCTCACTGACAAATGAAAATGAGCGTCGTAATCAAAATTGCAAATCGGACAGAAAATGTTGTAAGAAAAATTGAAATCTGACATCTGTAATCGCAAATATACCTCGCCTGTTTCCGCTTCTTTCAGTCGAGAGAAGAGGGAAGGATAATCCTTCTGAAAGGAGTTCTCAAATCCTGAAGGGGAACTGAAAGACAGGCAGATAGACAGAACGACAAACAAAAATTTCTCTCCTTTTAGTCCCAAGAACAAAAACATGAACCAAAAAACAAAGTGACACAACATCCCATTTCAGAGAAAACTACAGATGAGGATACTATACTCCATGCTCGTATCACGATGATTATTAAACAGAAACCTCACAAAAATCAAAAATGGTCTTTCCTTATCCCACTCCCTCTCCCTCTCCCTCTCCCTTGACTAATGCAAACAGGCTAATGGGTCCTGTGACTCCACCTGTACGGCACCACAAAGACAACCTACACACACACACACCCAACCACCCACCTGTACAGCAGCAGAGACAAACACCTGCCGGCACCACATAGAAACACTTGTACGGCACCACAAATGCACACACACACACACCTGTAGGGCACCACATATGGTGCGGCCGCCATGCAGGGCACTCCACAGTGCTCCGCCAGGTGGAAGCCCTCCTGCAAATCATATCAGCATGCAAATCAACTTATAATATAATAGCCAGAAACACCACAACCTCAACATATTTAGCGGGTAGAGAGAGAGAGAGGGAGAGAGAGAGAGAGGGAAAGAGAGAGAGAGAGGAGAGAGAGAGGGAGAGAGGGAGAGAGGGAGAGGGAGAGAGGGGGGGAGGGAGAGAGGGGAGAGAGTGATTCCCGTGAGCTAAAATATTACATACCAAAGTGTGCATGTAATCGAAAAACAGGATAAATACCAAAGAACTAGTACAAAAAGTATTAACATAAACACTTCACCTCTATTCAAGTCTAAAACCTTGTTTGTAAATTTAGGTTTCCAAGCATCAAATACAAAGCGATTAACTAACTGTAAAGAATAAGTTGTGCATAGAATCATTTCAATAGCTCTTAGTTTTGCTATCAAATTATTTCTTTGGAATGCGTCTACCAGAATCAAGAACTCGCCAATGAAACTACATTGCCAATTTTTATTACCGTTAAAGCTTTTTTGGCCACTTAAAACATCTTTTCTTGTGCACACTTGTCGGATTGTCAATCCGATGGTTGCTGCTGGAAGGCGAAATTCTCACCTTCCCATTGGCTATCTCCGATTGACTATCTGACATGTGTCCACAGAGAAAAGATGTTATAAGTGGCCAAAAAAATATAACACTAATACCGAAAAGTGGTGTACTAGTGTTAGGTAAACTCATATAAGCCAAACTGAAGAACAAAAACAGAACTGCAAATATAGGCATAGTGCTTACCAGGCACCATACTATTTCACAAGTCGAGTCTTAGCCGATCATATAAAGCACTTACGCATAAAAACACAGCACACGATACTAGGCCATGGCTTAACATAAGCAAAATATTGCCCTCAATTCCTTGCATATTTAACTAACAGGCCTACTAAAACAAAATTCTACACAAGAATAAGCAATAACCTTTTTGAGATCAATTTTGCATATTGTAGTACAAGAAGTATCTAAAATTGCAACGACCTTCAATGCATAAATGAAGTGAGTAAAACGTTGGCTTGCCTCTGGAAAAATAGGCACTAAAAATATTAACAAGCAATAAGTGTTCAATTTCAACAACTGAGAACAGCGAATAGAAAAGCGGAGCCTGCTATAGGCGCTTCTCCATGTGCTTTTGGTAACCGAATATGAGCACGCACAATTGCTACACTACTAATTATTATTAGTGTTAAAGTTTTTTTGCCACTTAAAACTTCTTTTTTTTGTGCACACTTGTCGGATTGTCAATCTAATGGTTGCTATTAGAAGGGTAGATTATCACCGTCCTATTGGCAGTCTTCAATTGACAATCAGACAAGTGTGTACAGAGAAAAAATGTTTTAGGTGGCAAAAAAAACTCTAACACTGATAACATGACCGGTGTGCGTACCTTCACAGCAAAAGATGCTAAAAAAGCAAGCGACAGAAAAATTTGGCGACGCTCGCTTGTCAATAAGACTTGTACATATATGTTTTAACTCTAATAACGATCGGCGGTATATATAGTATATATTCAAAGGTAAGATATCGAACGGGAATAAAGTACAATTGCATCGTGAGAGAGGAGAGGAGAAGGAAATTAGATCCCAAGGTAAATTACGGTGACAAGTTGAGGATTAATTTTTATATTATTAGTTAAATGTTATTTTCAATGTTATGTGCATAGGTTTTTTTTGTTTATTAGGTATATGTTATTTTAATGTTATGTATATAATTTATAAATGTTTACTAGTTATAATCTACTATTTTACTGACGTGGACTATTTTCAGCGAACCAAAATCAACGTTTTTAAAAAAGACATATGTATCAACGATCGTAATTTAGTGTTACTAGAAAAGTACAAAACAATTCATAATTCAAAATGAGTATCAAAAGATTTTAATTTAGTGTTATTATCTCGAATGCACATTGAACCAGCAAAGGAGAAAAAACGCAGACAACCTATTATTAAGATTTGATTTGTATTGCACAGAGAATTTATGACACCATTTTCCAAAAAATCAACTAAAAACCCTTCGAAAGAGCTCATTTTATTTTGTATCTCTTACAAAATTGAAGTCTTATAAACTATTAAAGTCTTTGTACAAAATTACTTCGTTATTCTAATTTGTAAATTGCCGGTCAAGGTTTACAAAGGCGACGGTTATCATTTCTCCATTGAAAACCTAATTCCTCTCCCAAACCTAATTCCTCGCCCAAATCTAAGAGACAAGAGTCTCCCACAAAGGGAAAAGGCAAGTCTAAGTCGTAGTCATCCTCTCCTTCTTCCATCCTCTCCCTCTTCTATCCTCTCCCTTTTCCACCATCTCCCTCTTACATTCTCTCATTCTTCCACCCTGACCCTTTTCCATCCTCTCCCTCTTCCATTCCCTCACAAGGTTCTAAATCTCCCTTCTTTAGAAGAATTAGACCTTCAAGTGAATTCTCCAACAAAAGGAAACTAAAGCAAACTCAAAGCCAAAGCCAAAACCAAAACCAAAATCCCTCTCTCCCTGTCTCTCCATTCCTCTCTCTCCCTCTCCCTCTCTCTCAACTATAGGTCAAGTGACCTTGTCACCTAATTTTTTGGCGTCCAATTTTCAACATTCGACTTTTGATTTTTGACTCTCTTTACTCCAAATCCACGCTAATTTGGGTACAGGATTGGACATAGCAACAGGTACAATTTGTACAGCTATAGAAAATCCTTTTTTCAAGATACAAATCTATACTGAAAATTAAAGTTTCTACTCAAAATTAGTTCTTTGGTCAAATTTCTTTGCCGTTTGTACCCTTGTAATTCCTATACACCGCAAAAACTAAAAACCAAGAAATAAACTCTCGTCCATCCCCCTTCCTCTCTCTCTCTCTCAACTCTCCCAATTCTATCAGCTCGCTCAATACTTTCCCATCTTTCTCTCAACTTTCTCTCTCTCACCACTCTCTCTCATCTCCTTGTCACCTCCATCACCGCCCCCTCACCTCACTCCTAAGTCTCTCTCAGCTCTCCCTCAACTCTCTATCACCTCACTCTCAAATCTCTCTCAATTCTCCCTCACCTCTATCTCACCTCCCTCAAACCTTGATTTTCCCATCCTCCTCTTCCTTCCTCATTCCGCCTTACTTTGCATTTGTTTACTTCCCTCCTCACTCCCTCTTTGTATTTGTTTACTTCCCCCCTCCTTCCTCCCTACATTGTAATTATTTACTTCCCTCCTCCTTCCTGGTTACTTTTCATATCTTTACTTTGTTCTTCTTTTTTGGGAAACAACGGATCTTCCCCCTTTATCACCCAACCTAATCCATAAAAGACACATCCGGCCAAAATTGCCGTTCCCCAAGCATACGAATAATACTTGCTATATGTCCGTTGGGCGTAACGCCATTGTTCTCGTAAAGTTATCGGGTCCGGATTTACGGAGTCCGGAGGATTGACAGGTGGCGGCCTTCTATAGGGCTCGCCCGGAGGGAATTTGTAGGTTTGACTAGGTTTCGGGACGGACTCGGGGGAATCCACACTAATTTTGGTTCCGTTAGGGTTTGTGGAATCTTTAGGGTTTTGTGATTTTTTTTGGTTTGGGGAAGTTTTTGGGTTAAGGACCGAGGTCATCGTGACGAAAAGTGGAGTGGTTATTTTTTTTGAAAATTTGGAGAGTGGGAATTAAAATGGAAATATAGGAGAATTGGGGTAGAAATAGAGTAAAATTTGTAGTGAAAATAGAGGAGAATTGGAGTAAAATTAGAGTAGAATTAGAATGACGATAAATTGGAATTGGAGTGGAAATTGGAGTGAAAATAGAGAATATTTATAGTAGAATTGGAGTAGAATTAGAGTAGAATTAGAATTAGAATTGGATCTTAACATTAGAGTGATTAACTCGAATACGGACCGTCGATGAAGGGACACACGTCACTAGGATAGTGCACGCAATATACAATACAATATTTCTAAGATATAGCATAAAAGTATAATTATTTACACGAAAAAAAGAAATTTATTGTTGGAACAAGTTAATTCATATCCACGCCAAATATTGCCCTTTGCCACTTTGCCATTCTATAATCGATAATATTAAATAGTGGAAAATTATAGACAAAATTTCCCAGTACCCAACCCTGGTAAAGACTATGGGCAATGTACTTATATCAATCTGTTCTGTGTGGTACTCTTTCATATTTTTTGTCCTGTACAATATTACGTACGGATTATTGTACTTAGAGGTTATCATTTGTATGGAATAGGTTAAATACAAAATATCATGCACTTGTATGAGTATCGTGTGGACGGATTATATTTTATTTGGATTATTGTACTTAGGATGATTGTTATCCGGATTTAGGTACAAACAAATTATGGTACAATTATCGGTCAATTATCAGTCATCTATCTTTCATTTATCAATCGATTATCTGCAATAACCGATTTAACGATATTTATTGGCAATGTTAATTCTTATAGTATTGAAGGCCACGGTATCGATAGACAATCCCGACATTGCAATATAGTTTTTGAACTTCACGCTCCCTTGACTCTTCTCCGCTCTTTCCCCTCTTCCCCCTCCCCCGTGTCCCCCTTACCGTTTTTTCCCTTCTCCCCTCACTCCCATATCTACCCCCCTTTATCCATTTCCGCCCACCTCCACCGCTGGGGGGAAGACTTTTGGAAGGATGGAGGTAGAGGTAGATTTTAGGACGGTGGGGGAGGTGAAGTGGTATGCAAAGGGATATTTTAGGCGATGAGGGGAGCAAGGGAGATGGAAGGGGAAAGGGAAGGGGAGAGGGAAGGGGAAAGGGAGATAGAGGTGGAGGGTAAGAGGGAGAGTGAGAGGGAGAGTGAGAGGGAGATGGAGAGGAAGAGGAAGATGGAAAAGGAGAGAGAGTGAGGGGCAAGGTGAGGGAGACATGAAAAGGGGGAGAGGTAGATGGAGATTGAGAGGGAGGGGTATAGGGAGAGGACTTGGTGAACATGGTCGGAGTTGAGATAATATCAAATGATAAAGAGTAGTGTTGTGTATCGGCAATAAATTTTTTCTGACAACATCGATATTGAGAGTTATCGGTTATCCATCAGTCATGGATCCCGATATATCGCTCCGTAACCAATAAATTCCTTATCGGCGATAAATGGAAAAAGTATAGTACGGTGTAAAATAGTACTTTATCATATACTGTATTGTATTTTTCACTATACATAGCGAGGCATGCAACGTGTAACAATTTGTTCCGTAGTCTGTGTAACAGAATAACCGCGTTTCAGTACAACGGGATAAAACATACAATTGTACGGTGCAAACCCTACAAATATCGCCGTTAGTTATCAGAACCGGTGTTATCGCGATAAAAAATCGATATACCGATACTATCGGTTTTTTATCGGCGATAACACCGGTGTCGATATATTGTGCCAATATATCAATTATCGGCAAGCCAAAAAAAGGTACATATCGATTATCGGCAAAACCTTGCCGATACACAACACTAGTAAAGAGACAAAGGCAATTTTGTCTATTATTATTATCATTTTTTTTTTTTTGTATTTGAGTTATTTTTCTCCGTTGAGAGAATTTTGTTTCTTTCATGTGCGTCTTATTTTCTTTTTTTTTCTATTTTTTTGCATTTTTAAAAACAATATCTTCTCCAAATCACGAATCTTTAGTATCGTTTGATTTCTCTCTTGTTATTCTCTTTCTTTCATTTCAACCTCTATATATTTTCAAGCAACCATGGTTTTTCGGGTTTTTAAACTTTTTTAAGAGTTTTTTATGGTTATATCGCGGTTATCCTAAGGTTTTTTTAGGAATTTTTCAAGCTTTTCAAAGTTTCTATTGTATTTTAAGGTTTTTTCAGGGTTCCGTATGGGTTAATTTTAATTTTTCAGCGTTTTCCTTTTTACAACTTCAATTTATTGTGAAATTAGGTTTTGGGGCGCTTTTTTTTTGTTACGACTTCAAATGAATTTTTAAGGTGTTTTTTCCGCAAGCTTCAATAGTTTTGAAATTTAGGATTTCTTAGAGGGAGGGTGAGGGGGTGGAGGGAAGGGGGTGGGGAGAAGGTGAAGAGGCAGGGGGCTGGGGCCGAGGGTGGGGAACTTTTGGTTATTTAGGGAAGGGTGGAAAGGCCAAAAGGGGGGAGAGAGAAAAGTAAAAAAGCGTTGGTATGGGACTCTGAGGCATTGCATTAGCAACGCCATCGTACAATCCGCCATTCCGACCTCTCTCTCCTCTAGCTTCTCTCCTTTCTCTCCCCTCTCAGCCTTCTCTCACCTCTCCGTCCTCTCTCTCCTCTCCGTCATCTCCCTCCTCTCTGTCCTCTCCTTCCTCTCCCATCTCTCTATCCTCTCCCATCTCTTCCTCCTCTCCTTTCTCACTCTCTAAACACTTTTCTCCCTTCCCTCCCTTCTGTCCTTCTCTCCCTTCTCGTGCTTCTTTCCCCTCTCCCACTTCTCTTTCTTCTAGCCCTCCTCTCCCTCCTCTCCCTCCTCTCCTATTTTCCTATCCTCTCCCATCTCCCCCTAATCTCCATTCTCTCCCTTCTCTTCCTTCTCTCCTATCTCTCCCTTCTTTCGCTTCTCTATTCTCTCGTTTTTTCCCTTTCTCTCCATTCTCTCCCTCCACTCTCTCCTCTTCCTTCTCTCCCGTCTTTTCCTTCTCTCTCCTCTTTCGTCTTCCCTTTTCTCCCTTCTCTCCCTCTCCATTCTATCACTCCTCTCCTCTTCTCCTTCCTCCCCCGTCTCTCCAATCGCTCTTTTCTTTTCCTTCTATCCCTTCACTCCCTCTCCCTTTCCTCCTCCCTCCTCTTCCCCTCCCTCTCCCCCTCCTCTCCCCCTCCTCTCCTCTCCCTCCTCTCCCTCTCCCTCTCCCCCTCCTCTCCCCCTCTCCTCTCCCTCCTCTCCCTCTCCCTCTCCCCCTCCCTCTTCTCCCCTCCCTCCTCTCCCTCTCCCTCCTCTCCCTCCCCATCCTTTCCCTCCTCTCCCTCCTCTCCCTCCTCTCCCTTCCGAATGGCTGATGGTGAGCAGATGGCGATTGGCAGTCTTGGCCCTTGCAAGACAGTAAAAGCCCTAACAAGGGAGCAATATAGTGTGGCACTACTTGTTCACCGGGAAATCTTATTCTAGTGGACGAAACTGGAAACAATGTCGAGAAAAGTAGGGTATAAAGTGGTAGGATTGAGGCTCAAAATAGGGTGAAATTTAGACCAATTTTGTAGTTTGTCACCGTTGTTCCGAATTTGCTTACATAATAAAAGGCCAAACAGTAAAAAAATCCCCATTTGTATTTGGGGATCTTGGTATTTGATTCACTACTTGCATCGATGAATTACAAATGTCGTATAAAGGACTATCAAATATACAAGAAAATAAGCAAAACGTTTTACAAAAAAAACAAAAAAAACTGCTGACCATGAGCATTTTACTAACGTGAAACAATATTAATAGTTAAAATACGGTTGGCCATTTCAATTAAATGCAATAACCTAAATTCTCCAAATCATTTGTTTACTCAAACTTTTATTATCAAAAAGTTTTTCAAAATTTTGTTCGACACGTAATTTCATTCATATTCAACATTTATCATCCAATTTGTGGACAATACCAACATATCAGCGACAATATACAACAACAGTATGCAACAATATCTCGTAATTTTTTTCTTGGTCCATTTCCCCATTGTATAAAAGGGCCATAGGTAAACATTTCCCCATCGTATCTGGAATTTCCGTGTTTGATCACGATTACTAATCAAAAGAATACATATAAACACATAAAAATAAAATGTTGAGATTCAATTAAAAGAAAGCAGTTAGGGTCAAGCCACGCCATTCAACAAGTGTCCTTTAACTAAAACTTGATACAATTAAAAAAACCAAGGAACATATATTTTCAGGTATTTGTCATGAATATCATTAATAAGGCTACGTTAGAAAATGGTCTCGCAACTCTCGTACACACGATAAACAAACAACACGAGATAAAGCAACATGTTTCACAATAATACAAAAGAAAATTCAAACAAGGATACTGAATAACCTGAAACGGTAGTAACAATAAAAAAACGACTGACGTTTGACTTCAAAGCCACACTTACAACTGACACATAAATCCCCCGGATCATCTATCTACGTAAATGCTCATACTTTAAATATGCTTAAATTCGTCGTCTCCATTTGTTGTGTTTCCCAACCAGTATTGGTTCCAACAACAATAATAATAATTTCTTTCATGTTTTGATTCTTACTTCCTTAATACGGGACCGACACGAAGTGGTGGGGATTTCTAAGGAGTTGAGGGAGGAAAGGCGCGACGAGGTGGGGATTTTGAAGGAGGTGAGAGAGGAGGGTGAGGGCGAGGAGGGGGAGGTAGAGGAGGAGGGGGACGACGGGGAGATGGGGATTTTAAAAGAGGTGAGAGAGGAGGGCGAGGGCGAGGAGGAGGGGGGCGACGGGGAGATGGGAATTTTAAAAGAGGTGAGAGAGGAGGGTGAGGGCGAGGAGGGGGAGGTAGAGGAGGTGGGGGACGACGGGGAGATGGGGATTTTAAAAGAGGTGAGAGAGGAGGGTGAGGGCGAGGAGGGGGAGGTAGAGGAGGAGGGGGACGACGGGGAGATGGGGATTTTAAAAGAGGTGAGAGAGGAGGGTGAGGGCGAGGAGGGGGAGGTAGAGGAGGAGGGGGACGACGGGGAGATGGGGATTTTAAAAGAGGTGAGAGAGGAGGGCGAGGGCGAGGAGGAGGGGGGCGACGGGGAGATGGGGATTTTAAAAGAGGTGAGAGAGGAGGGTGAGGGCGAGGAGGGGGAGGTAGAGGAGGAGGGGGACGACGGGGAGATGGGGATTTTAAAAGAGGTGAGGGAGGAGGGAGGGGTTGGACAGGTGGAAATTTTGAATGAGGAGGCGGCCGCGGCTTCACCACTACAAAGCCATTGAGACAAGAAGAGAGAAGAATAATTATTGTCAATCATGTTAATTTTTGGCTTACAAACAGCTATGCTTTCTACAAGAGTCAACATCATTGATCTTCCCAATATATATTGTACAGATAGATAGCAATCATTTTTTATTTTGCATTTTATCATATATTTTACCTACAGCTTCAAGACAAGCATATAAGCTTGGAAAAAAGGCAAAGACCAGGTGGAGAAGGTTAAAGTGGAGGAAAATGAAGAGCCACCGATGGCCAAAGGTTGTGGGAAAAGTTGATTGGTGGCAAAACGGGGGTGTACAGAGAAGTGTAGAGAGGATGCGCCGAACATACAAAAGGTAAAATATACACGGGTAAATTTAAGGCCAATACTTGTATGAACTACCTAGCAGCTCATGGTTTTATTTTTTATAAAAAGCACGGGTCATTTTAAACGTTAGTAACTTCTTCGAATTAAACATAACCTTTAGGAAGCTACAAAAACCGTATACATGGAATTGCGGAAAGCTGTCAAAAATTACAACTTCAACTGTTTTACGTTTTACCCTCATGTAATTTACTTGTTCGGTTATTCTTAATATCCTACTGACAAGAGAAAATCAGTGAAATAAAATGGATTTGCAAACGTCTACGCATGCCAAAAATAATCAAGCAACATTTAATGAAAACTGTATAAAAAGCTCGCGTGCTATTTTGTAGGTAATTTGTTTTTCAAATACTTGCGGTTTTCAACCACGAAAAAAAGTCTAAGAAAATGTTGAAAGGAAAAAATAAAAATAAACCACATGATTTGCTCATAATTGTGGTTTTTTGAGGTTTTTTGTTCTTTAAACAGGATTTCACTTCATTTTTTGTTAAATTTAAAAGCATACACAGTTTTTGATCACAAAATAAGTTCATAGTAAAAACTAAGGTTACGCATGTAGCGATAATTTTTATGTGCTATTTGTTCTTGATTTAAGGTTATAAAGTTGAGTTTGACTTTCATGCTATAGATTGCTGAATAAAATAAAATGCTAGCTTGCCGATAAACAATCTCTTCGGATATTTTAAAATAAGATAATTTAAAAAAAATCGATCTGTTGTCTTTCTACACAATTAAAAAACAAAATTCAAAACCGGAAAATAAGTATGCTTTTAAACAATAAAAAAATTGAAAACCTGAAAAAAAAACTATCATAAATAATATCAGTGTAGGGATTCTTAATATAACAACAAAGCTGGATAAAATGATAGTTTCAAAATCAAAGAAATCGAAAATGTTTATAAATATAGTGTGCACAACCAAAATTCGAAATTTTGGGAGTTCTTTTTATGTTTCAAATATTTTTTTTATCTTCCCACGAGTATTTAGGCGATTGAGGTTTTATTTTTATATAAAGGAATGGTCTATTATTTCATTCTTTAGAAGTCCAATTGGCAATACAATTTTTTTTTGTGAACATCTTATTGGTAAACAACAAGCAATGAGGATGAATGAAAGAAAATGGACAATTTTATTTTATTTTTGAGAATAATAATTGTCACTAGTTTGCATCTTGTTGAAGGTGGACGTACATTTGCAAGTAAACTTGTTATCTTGATTGTTGTATCCTTCATTGCATGCACATGATGTCCCGTTTGTGCCACGAGAGCAAATACCACCTCCCCCACAAGGGCCTCCTGGTTGTGTCGCATTGCAAAACGCTTTACAATCGCTTTTACTTCGCTGAGGGGCGGATGAGCACTCGATTGGGAGGTTTGAGTCAAATAGGCAATTTCTGGTTAACTCTTTACAACTCGGGTGCCCGTTGCTTTTGGTAACAGGCCCAGTGAAGTAGTTGGCACTAATGTTGCTGGAAATATAGTCCGCCATTGTAAAAGAATATCACTCAGCAAGCTATAAAAATCCATGATTACACGTCTAAAAAATATAGATGTTTAAGAAGGTATCACCTTTGATTTATGGACAACAAGACCTAAAAAAGATAGAAACCTAAACCTTTTGTATCACCTAATTTTGATTTTGATTTTACATATGCAAGTTAATTACTTTAAATGATATACTCATTTAACACTAAGATTAATCAATGGAAATTGTAAAGGGAGATAAACATTTTGTTTATACCGAAATTTTATATTTTAAATGGGCATTTTTCAAATAATATTACGTTATATGCAACTCTTAATTTAATGCCTCGACAAATTTAAAAGCCCGGAATAAACCTAAAATAAGTATTAAAAGTGATGAAATTTCATTTAGAGTACAATAACAGCGAAGAAAAATACAGATTGTTTTTCATTTATTATGGTAAGAAAATCATCTATCGGAGAATTTTACTTGTCAAAACAAATAGTGTGGCTTTTTTGCGGAACAAACAAAAGGCATTTGTGCGCACTCTTGATGGGTAGTAATTACCCAAATAAACCAAAAAAAATTGTAAAGTCAATATAAACTCACTAAAGATTAGACAAAGTAAAAATGCAAGATACCATAACAAATGGCTTATGTCACAATCCCTTCGCCCTCCACCCTTTTTTTTCTAAAAAAAAAAGTTTTTTATTGCTTCTTGTCCTTTTTAACTCTATACAGTTTTTTTTTATTATTATTTATAATTCATTATTACTGCTACTTGCTATTCCCAGTATGAATTATTTATTATTATTTTTTTTAATGTTCTTTTGTTATTTTTATTATTTCTATTATTTTCTATTTACTAGTATTATTGTTTACTATTTTAAATAACATTTAGTATTATATTTGAAGATTTTCATTTTTATATGATTCTTGATTGTTGTAACAACATCGCCATTATTGTTATTAATGTTCCTGTGTTTTATTTATTCTTCAGTTCTCGTTATTACAGTTGAGTAATCAAAATTATTATTAATATTTTTTTATGATCCAGAAGTAACATGAGAAAGATATTGAATATTGACAAACAAAAGTTAATAATAATACTAGTATATTAAACAATGTGCCAAAAAATAGTAAAACAAAATGCTGAAAAAAATAAAAAAAGAACAACAACAACGGAAACAACCAAAAAACACTTCACAATGTATGCCTTTACGCTCCTCCCCCCTTCCTCTTTCTTTTATTGCATATGAAAAATAATCCGCAAACCAATATGAAAGTAAAACCACTTAAAAAAGAAGGGAAAATATGCCTTTTTTAAATGCAAGATTTTAAAATCCTTGTCTGTTTCAATCACATTCCCGACCTTCCCCTAGCCAATTCCGCTCCCCTCTCTCTCACTCTTTCTTCTATAAATTGGTTTACATTGTCGTACTTAATATTTTTAAAATATATAAAAAAAAAAACGCTTCATAGTTAGAAAATACTTCCAATTTTTATATTTAAATTCTTAAAAATCAAAAAAGAAACTAAGGGAAATTTGATGTTATTTCCTACTTTTCTTTTTTAAATGAAAACTCTTTCCTAATTTTTTTCTAATTATAACTAGAAATCATTATTAACATTCGATGTATATAATATATATATACATATATATATATATATATATATATATATATATTTTTTTTTTCTAGTTATAGGCGTGTGCTATCTACCATTCTACTTTTTAATTACATTCATTTTTATTAATTTATTTTTATTACATTTTATTATTTTTAGTATAAGTATTAGCTGTTATGATTATACATCATTATTGTTATTATTATTATTTTTTACTATAAAATACCATTTTTTATAGTGTTGGGTATCGGGTGAAATCATATCGCGATAATTTCGATATTCGATATATCGAATATCGATCGGTCAGGGTCTGCGATATATCGTACCGGGACCAACATAAATTATCGCGATGTATTTGGGTAAAAAATGGTTGTCCGTACAGATATAGTACGAAAAATCGTACGGAACCCCCCCCCCCCACTGAGCGTGCGCAACACTAGTGTTGGGTATCGAGGACCACTTGCCGATATTCGATATGTACGGAATTTTAGGTACCCGATAATCAATATATCGCATCGATTTATCGAGAAGCTATCTGTAGTTTTCTCTCACATTATGCTTGAAAATTGTGATTTCTAAAATAAGAGACAATTGCTTCTGTTGCTGCTGCTAGTACTACTTTTAATGTTTTTTTTTTTTAATTTATTCTTTTTTTTTTTATTCTAATTTTCTACAGGACAATTTTTTTTTTTTTTTCTTTTTAGGTTTTTTTTTTTTTTTGTAAATAAATATTAAGATACAGAAAAAATTAAAGGATGCTAGTAAACTAGTAATACTAGTAATACTAGTAATACTAGTGGTAGTGCTGCTTCTGCTAGTACCAGTGCTACTGCTGAAATAGTGCCAGTGCTACTGCTGAAACGAACAGTCTGCAACAAAAATATTGTTAGATCATCATTTCACTAAATTAGTGTGAGTTTTTCGTTTGAAAATTTGAAGTTCTGTACGCTAATACGTACTATTATTTAGGTACTAATTTATCTACGGTTACATGTTGCGCCGTCTACCTTGAAGTAACGTATCAAAATTCACGTCAGACGCAGCGTATCATACAGTTATTCGTTTTTGATAAAATAATATATTATATAAAGCATTAAATTTTAAAAATACTATATATCGCAAAATATATCGCGATAATTTTTGTTGGTCCCGGTACAATATATCGAAGCTTCTGACCGATCGATAATCGATATACCGAATATCGAAATTATTGCGATTTGATTTTACCCAACACCCAACATTCATTTTTTAACATTGTTTGTGTTATTTATCAACATTAATAATGTTATATCGATTATTATTATATATGTTTTTTTTTTTTTTTTTATCTGTTTTTGTTATCTGTTTTTTTTAATTACTAATGGATCATTATATATATGCATATATAAATTTATATACATCTGTATATTATTTGTTAACACTGTTATTATTTCTCAATATGTTTTATTTAAACGTCATTTATTTTCTATTGTTATTTATAACAACTTGCTATTATTTACGTTACCAATTATTTTTATTTACTTTTATTAATAACTATGTAACATACATATCAATGTCTATTATGTGTCTCCATTATTCTTTATTACTACTTATTAATATTTGCTGATATTAATGATTTTTTATTCATTATCATTTTTTTTTTTATTTCTTTTTATTATTATTTTTTTGGCAATGTTAATAAATCATTGCATGAATATATGTAGTTTTGATAAGTATTTTTTATTTTGTCTTATTGAAATTTTATTCTATTGTTTTTTTATTCAATTTTTTTTTACTAAATATTATTTATTATTATTCGTACGTTTTTCATTATTTACTTATTATTGTCTTTAATGAGTTATTATTTTTTTTTATATAATTAATGCATGTCTACATATAAATTTGCTATCATTCTTTTTGTATCCATTATTTTGTTTTATTTTTTGTTATTTACCACTACTATTCATTTTTATCATTACTTAACACTATGGTAATTTTTCTTATTCCTTATGAACATTGTTTATTATTATTTTTTGTTGCTATGATTTATCAAATATTTTAGTTTTATATTTGAACATTAAATGTTATTATTAATTTATTTATTTCTGTTTTGTGTTATTATTTATAGAATCTACATTTAATTTAGTAGTATTTTTATCATTTATTTTATTTATTATTACTTATTAATATTTATTATTTTAATCATTATGGTTATTTAAATTTATTCCGTATTGTTTTATTTTTGTTCGTATTATTTCTGATACTGTTTTTGATATTAGTAATAATGTTATGGATATGATTATGATTGATATTGTTATTATTCTTACTTTTATTGTTTATAATCGTGTTCGAATATTTGGAAAACAATAACACCGAAATATTTCAAAAATATAAAATTGCTATTCCAAAATGAATATCAAACCAACGCAAAAAAAAATCGATAATAATAATAGAAACATACATGATAGCAGTAATAATAATAACAATGAAATTTTGTAGACCCTTTCGTTCCTCTTAGCTCAAACCCCCGCCCCAAGCTATCTTTGCCAACAAGAATGTCATTATATTGTGTACCATATTAAAGAAAAGATGCATGTCCATCTAAACTATGCCTTACATATGCACATGTGTATGACTAATAAAAAAGTATAAATGTTTAGGTCCTACCACTTACCCCTTTTTTTCGGCTTCTTTGCCTTTCTTCACACAGAATATTTCATTGCATTTGATTAAAAAAAAAACAGCAAAATAATAGTAAAATTATTAATAATACCAATAATTGGAAAAACCATTTCATTTACGATTCTCTCCACCTCCCCTCTAACTTATTTCATCACTAGCTCAATTATTTTTCAATATATAAAAAAAGAAAAAACTTCACAGAAGAAAAAAAAAAACTCATCGAAAAACAAAAAACCATGAATTGTCAAAAAAAATGAAAAAATAGAAAAAAACAATTTATTTTCTTCATTCAAAGGAAGATCATTTTCAAGGGTCTACAAGTTTGTAACTATAAATTACTCCTACTATTTTTTAGATAAATAATTTTTTTCCGACCATTAATTGATAAAAACATTTATTACTAAATTTTCATTTTTTTTTCTATTATTATTTTTAATTGGTCTGCATTATTGTGTATTATTGTTTCTATTTTCTTTTGGTATTATTATATATTTTTTCTATTATTGCTACTATTGTTAAAACTGTTAATAATTAGACCATTATTACTATTACTATCATTATTATTACTAATTTTAGTTGTGATATTAATCACATTTGAAAGAAAGTCACACATGACCATTTAGAGATGAACTTAGATCTTTTAAAAGAAAAAGATAATGATAGAAATCATAAGTGAAAATGCTGTTAATAATGATAAAAATAATATATATGATAATGATAACATAAAAAAATCTCATAATTGTGCGGAAACAAATCCAAATAGTAAAAAAAATAATAAAAAAATGAAAACAAGAAAATAAAAAAAAATCTCAACACATGGTTTTATCACGCTTCTCCCTGCCCATTTTCCTCATTGCATTAAATAAACAAGCCAAAAAAATTCACAAAATTACGAAACCTAGTAAAAGCTCTATATATAAATAATAAACGATTATATGCGTTTACATCCTATCACTTAGCCCTCATCTAAAATTATTATTAATTAGACTATCAAAACTAACAATTTATTCTTACTATTATTTTTATATGCTTTTATTATTATTGCTAGGATTATCATCTTACATATCCATTTGGAAGACAATCAGACCTAATAATTTATATATTTAATATTTAAACCGCTGAGCTTGGATTTTTGAAAAGAAGGAAAAAAGAAGATAAATCATGAATGAAAATGATTTTAATAATGATAAAAATGATATTACTGATAATAATAATATAAAAGAACACGATAATTGTGTCAAAACAAATGATAATTATATAAAATGATAACATGAAAATTAATACACTATATGGTTTTATCTCACTCCTCCCTCCCCTTTCCTCCCTCCCCTCATAAAAAAAACAATCCGCAAACCATTACAAAAGAGCGCAACGAGAAAAAACACACAATACAAATACCAACTAGAAATTAGAGCGGAAAATACATATTCGTGACATGCAAGTTTTCCAATCCACATCTATTTAAATCATGATCTCATCACCCAACCCACTCACCTCTGCCTTACCCGACCCTTCTCCCTCCCCTCTCCCCCCATCAAGTCACGTAAATTTTACAATTAAATTTTCCTAAGCAAAAATTAAAAATAAATACGCAAAAAAGCTTTGCTTTTGACAAACTTTGATGGGTGAACATTTTTTACAGCAACCTATTTCTATTTAAAACACACTTTTGATGCTTAACACAACCATAGTGTCATGTGTCTTACAATTCAACGAGGGATTTCAGTTGACCAACGGACGATGGAATCCTTCCACTCAACTGATTGTTGTTTAACCGTCTGTGACCCCAAACATCCACAAAAACCAATTATAAAAAAAAAAACGAAAAAAAAATCAAATATCGAAGGGAAAAAAACTATATTTATAAATATACAAATTCCTCACGCCCACCTCTTCCATCCTTATTCCTGTCTTGTTTCTTTGCTACAATCAATCACTCATTTTTTCAAGTATTAAAAAAAAAGAAAAGATGAACGCAACATTACAAATTTTCAACAACATATATATATTGACAAAAAACAGAAAAAACGATGAGATAATAAACATACTTATAAATGATGTCATATTTCAAATCGAAAGATACATATTTATCGAATATCTCCCCCACACATACTTGCATATGAATAAAAATTGTATGCAGATAATTGTATGAATATTTATTATGTACAGAATGTAAGCACCGCCTTTCCAACTATTTTAACAAGGAAATGTCGAAATGCCAAAAATGTCAAAATACAGAAACTTTCGAAAATGCGTAATAATTAGAAATACAAAAAAATGAGAACGCTTAGAGTTTTAACATTAAAAAAATGTCGAATTGCAGAAAATAAAAAAGCATGGAAAATGTCATAATACAGAATGTCAAAAATACCAAAAAAAATTACAATACAAAATATCTAAATTAAAAAAATGTTGAAATAAAAAAAAATTGAAATGTTGGAGACGTAAATGAGAGCAAATGTAGAAATACGAAAAATGTCAAAATTTGGAAAATTTCGGCACCAAATGCAAAATGCTATAAAATACAACAAATCCGAAATGCAAAAAATATCAATATACAAAAAATGTCTGAACCACCATTATGGTTCCTATTATTTATGAGCTTATTCATAAATTTGGACGACAATCACACCTAATTATAAAAAGAAAAAACGATCAAAAAGTAACGCAAATAATTTTAACGACTTTACTAACAATGTAAGCTATAAAGATAACATGAAGAAAAATAGTAATTGTGTTAAAATAAATAAACAAGTTCAAAAATAAATACAACAATTAAAAAAAGACACAAAATAAAACAAACCACACCACTTGGTTTGGTCACGCTATTCCCCTCTCTCGTCTTTCCCAACATGAAAGAAATATTCCGCAAACTATTATAAAGAAACACACTAAATATAAACCATCATAAAAGAACACACTTAAAAATAGAATGAAAAATACACATTGGTGAAGTGCAATTTTCCAATCCACATCTATCTCAATCATGATCACCCCTTACCCCATTCTTCCCCAACTCCTTCCCCTTCTTTTCCACCATCAAACACATAAATTTCATGAATAATATTTTCTTAAATAAAAACTAGAAAAAAAGAGGTTTTTTTTGACAAACTTCAGTGCATTGATTTATTTATTGCAACAAACCATTTGCAATTAGATTATACCTTTGATGATGTGTAACACAATCACACTGTCACATATCTTACACGTGTGTGAGGGATGTCAATTGACTGAGAGGCGATGGAATGCTTCCCGTCAACTTGTTGTCATTAACCCATCTGTGACAACGGGTATCACAAAACCAATCATAAAATAATTGAGAAAAATTAAAATATCGAAAGGGAAAATAAAATAGCATTTTATAATACCAACAAAAGAAATTAACAAAAAATATTACACATATATGCATATATATATATATGGATATATACGCTAGCTTAGCAGTTATAAAAGGAATCGATTTTCTTCTTTTTTTTATATGAAAAAATGAACTTTCTTGCCAAAGTTTTTGTTGACAATAATCAGAAAAAAAAATATATACATATATTTTTAACAGTTTATTTTTTTTATTGCTAGCTGTGGTTACAAATATTTTGTTTAGCATCATTATTTGTAACTTATTGTTATTGTATTATCACTTTTTTTGTATTACTACTTATTGTTATTGCTATAGTTATACATTATTGTTGTTGTTTGATCTTAAAGTCAGTATTTTGACACTATTTATCATTATTTATTGAGATTTTTTAATATTTATTTACTATTATTAATATTAACTATAAATTAATAACTCTTAATTCTTGTTTATAATTACTGTTTATTACTGCTTATTATACTTTAATATTAGATATCATTATTTATTGATAGTCATTTTTTTAATATTATATTTTTTTCTCTTTTCTATTTTATTCTTTCTTATTGTTTTTTTTATTATATTAATGAATAATTATATATATATTTATATGTAATTTTTATATTTTATTATTCTGGGTGCATTTTCGGTATTTTTTTTTTTATTGTTATTATTATTATTTGTATGTTATTTATTATTTTCGTGTAATTTCTGAATTACTTTTTGTTACTGATCGCTATTATTTGGGTTATTGATTACTATATAGCTATATACATTTATATATGCATACATTGTTATTTTATTTGTTTTTAATGTAACTTAACACCTTCCTACTTATCACAATTAATCGTATTTATCATTATTTACCATTATAATTTCTTTTTCCAATTTCTTTTTCTTTCTTTTTCACCATTTTTAACTGAATTGTTACAGTGTAAAGATATACGAAAATCGGTGAAATGCCAAAAATGTTAAAATACAAATAAATTTCCACAAATTAAAAACATAAAAAAATGTCAATATTAGAAAATGTCGAAATACAAAAAACGTATTGAAACGCAACGATAAGATAAACAATAAATGTCCACAAATTGAAAACGTCAAAACAAAAAAAAGAATCGCAAATAAAAAATGTCGCGATACATAAAATATCAAAGTGCAGAAAGTGTCGAATGACAAAAATGTTGAATAAGAAAAAATGTGAAAGATGTAAGGTCGGTCGAAATACAGGAAATGTAAAATCGTAAAAAATTGAAAAACACTTAAAATGTCAAAATGTTGAAATCGTCAAATTCGAAAAATACAAAAATGGAAGAAAACGAAAAATGATGAAACACCGAAAACTTGAAAGCAAAGAATGTCAAAAACACGAAAAATGTCGCAATAGAGAAAATGTCAAAATGCCTAAAACATCACAACACGAAAAACATTGAAATGCAAAAGATGTCAAAAAATAAAAAATGCGCATAAAAATATAAATATTCAAAAAATGTCATCACTCAAAAAATGTAGGGATGTAAAAAATGTCGGAATGCAAAAACATATTAAACTAGAAAAATGTTGAAGTAGAGAAATTCTTGAAATGCAGAAAATGTAGAAATAAAAAAAATACCCAACAACATATGACAAAATATAAAATTTAAAAACGCCGACATACCCAAAAATGTCAAATTGCAAAAAATTATTGAAATACGGAAAAATTCTGAAATGCAGAAAATGTCGACATACACAAATATTAAGATTATCCGACAAGAAAATGTTTAAATTTATAATTTGCCAAATGCGAACAATGCAGAAATGCAGTCAACATCAAAACAAAAAAAATGTAGAAATGAAAAAAATGTAGAAATGAAAAAAATGTGAAAATTCATAAAAAAATGTCAAACTTTAAGAAATTATAAAATGCAAAAAATGACGAAAAATGATCGTAATACATAAATTGTCGAAATACAAATATTGAACGTGTTACAAATTCAAAATGCAAAAAATGTCGGAAAACATAAAATGTCTATAGAAAAAAAAAGTTTGAACTGCAAAGAACGCCGATATGCTAAAAACGACAAACTGGAAAAACATTCAATATTTAGAACGGTCGAAATAGAAAAATGCCAAAAAACAGAATAAAACGAAATAAACAAATGATGAAATGCAAAAAGTGTCATATAAAAATGCGTAAGATGATGAAATGTTGAAAATGTTGACATGTAGGAACTTGGGAAACGTTGAAATGTAGTAAATGAATGTTAATGCAAAAAATGTCCAAGTACTGAAAATGCAGAAAATGACAAAATGTAGAAAATGATAAAACATGGTAAAACATGGTAAATGTCGAAAAAAAAAAATGTCGATATGCCAATATTAAAAAAATGTTTGAAAGTAAATATTGACGAAATATAGAGATTCTTACAAATGTAAAAATACTAAAATGCATAAAATATCAAAATGTAAAAAATGTAAAAAAGCTAAAACTGACAAAAACAAGAATGGTCAAAATATAAAAAAAACGCCAAAATGCAAGTAAATGCAAAGTATGTGATAGTAAAGAAAATGTCAAAATGTAAATGCTCATGAGATTCCAAGAGAAATGCAAAAACTGTCAAAACACAAAAAATGCCAATATGCTGAAAATGTCCAATTACATAAAGTCGAAAAGCAAAATGTTGAAACGCAAAAAATGTTGAAACAAATAAAAAGCCTAACTCAAAAAAAAGCGGAATACATAAACACTAAAAAAAAAACGAAAATACAACAAAAGTGGAAATGCAAAAAATTTTAACTTCCAAAAAATGAAGAAGTGGAGAAAATGTAAAGAAATAAAAATTGTTAAAATTGTCGAAATGCAAAAAATATAGAAACACACAATGTTCAAAATGCAAAAAATATCAGAAAGCAAATAAAGGTGAAACCGAGAATATAGGTATGAAAAATGTCAAAATGTCGGAAATACAAAAATACATCAAACTTCCAAAGAAAGAAGATGCAAAACCAAAAATGCTAAAAATGTTAAAATGCATAAGATTTCTAAATTCCAAAAATGATGAAAAAAAAAAAGAAAGTTACAGAAGATTTCGAAATACAAAAATTGCCGAATTGCAAAAATGACAAAATACAAAAAATAACGAAATGCATAAAATGGCGAAACACGAAAATATTCAAAATGAAGAAAATGTCAAAAGGCAAAAATTATTGAAACAATTAAAATGCATATTATAAAAAAGTCAAAATGCAAATAAATGACAAATACAAAAAGGTACCAAATTGAAAAAAAAATTACTACTAAGAACACATGGAAATGAAAAAAAAACACAGAATTTAAAAAATCATCGAATGAAAAAAATGAAAAAAAAACTGGTAATATATAAAATATAAAAATTAAAAAATTGCTAAAACATGTAAAAGTACAAAATGCAGAAAAAATCAATATGCAAAAAATATCGAATATTAGTAATAACAAAATGCAAAATATATTGAAATAATAAAAAGAACAAAATACACAAAATGTCGCTATAAGGAAATTTTCAAAATATAGAAAAAATGTGGAAAAACAAAAAATAAAGAAATGCAAAAAATGTAAGAATATATAAAATGTCGACATGTAGGAAATGTTTGCATACAAAAAATATCTACATGCAAAAAATGTCAATGTACAGAAAATGTCGGAATATAAGTATGTCAAAATATAAAAAACTTTGAAGTACATAAAATGTTAGAATACAAAAAACTGTTGAAATGCAAAAAAAAAAAACTGATGATATAAAAAAAAAGCTGAAATACAACTAATGTAGATATTCACAAAATGTCAAAATACGCAGACTTTGAAAAGCAAAAGATGTCGAAATGTAAAAAAACGGAAAATAAAAAATGCTAAATAATAGAAAATGTCAAAGTGCAAAAAACGTTGAAATCAAAAAATGTTGAATTACAAAATGTCGAAGTGCAAAAGTTGTCAAATCAAAAAAATATGAAAAAAAGAAACGCAGAAAATGTTAAAAGTCAGCTGATATAGAAATTAAAAAAACTAAAATGTTGAGAATGTAGAAATAAAAAAATGTCAAAATGCAAAAAATATTGAAATATAGAAAATGATAAAATGTAAAAAATGTCAACATAGAGAAAACAGCAAAATATAGGAAAAGTCAAAATGCAAAATAATGGTGAAACATAAAAAATGTCAAAATACAAACACCACAGTGTTCTATTATTATCATGAATTCTTAGTCACTATAATTAATAATTCATGTTGTCCTTCGCTCTTTTTACCATTATTATTATTAGAGTTGTTATAAAGTGTAAATGACATTTTTATTCATCACAATTATTGTTCATTTCTTGTTTTTTTTGTTATGATTGTTTTTATTTGTTATGACAGAAAATATTATTTATGATTGTATTACTACTATTACGTTTTTTTTTTTTTTATTATTATTATTATCATTACAATTATTGTTGTTGTCACTATTACTATTATTATTATCATCGTGACGTTATTATTAGTTATGACCTTAGTAGTCTATTTGGACAATAGTCACACCAAAATGTTTAAAATTTTGGGAAAATTTTTTTTGAAACAATAAAATAAAGATTAATAGTTGTAATAACAATATGTATGATAATAACAATTGTGCCAAAAAAAAAAAAAACAAATTACAAAAATAAATAAGATAGTATTGAAAACAACAAAACAAAAAAAAAATCCACAACATAATTACTGACTTGCTCTTTCCTCCACCCGTTCTTTCGTTGCATAAAATAAAGAATCCACTAAAAAAGAAGGAAAAATGACATTTGTGAAATGCAGGTTTTTTTATCCACGTCTATCCTTTTGCCCCATTTGTCGCCTTTTCCTCTTCCACCACATAAACTTTTTATATATAGACTTTCTTAAAAAATTATTAAAAAATAAATTAAAATTTGACAAACTTCAATTTTTTGATTTTTTTGCAACAAACTATTTCCAATTAAAACACACTTGTGATGCGAAATGAAGCATAGCGTTATGTGCCTTACAAGTATTGGAGGGATGTGAGTTGACCAATAGACAACAGAAAGCTTCCACTCAACTGGTTGTCGTATAGTCCTCTGTGACAATAGGCATTCAAAAAACCATCACAAAAAAAAATAGTGAAAAACATTGAAACATCGCGGGATAAAAAATATTATCAATTTCCAAATGTCCCACACAAAATGGCAGTTGTTCACATGCAACCCCCACTCCCCCTCCCCTTCTCCTCCCTCTTCACTAATAGTTAAATAAAAAAAAAAAAAAAAAAATTGAATAACTAACTTTTAACAACATATACCGATTTAAAAAAAACATGATGACAAAATAACAATATTTATAAATCGTGACAAATTTCAAATCAAACATTACATTATTCTCTAATATCTCCCCTATACATACAAATACATACGGAATAATGAATTTATGTATATGCATATTATTTGCAAGATACAATACATTTTCTACTATTTGGACCAAATATTTCGAAATGCAAAAAATGACAAAATACCAAAATCATCAAAAATAAAAAAAAATGTCGAAAAACATAAAAATGCCGAAATGCACAAATCGCAAAAATAAAAAAAATGTTGAAATTGAAAATGTCAAACTTTAAAAAATACCATAATAGCAAAATGTA
This sequence comes from Zygnema cylindricum, assembly GCA_037447655.1. NCBI lineage: Eukaryota > Viridiplantae > Streptophyta > Zygnematophyceae > Zygnematales > Zygnemataceae > Zygnema > Zygnema cylindricum. The sequence goes on from JBBHKE010002306.1 coordinate 25,889, forward strand.
AAAAGTGACGAAATAGGAAAAACAAAAATGTCAACATACAAGAAAATCAGAAAGATTGACAAGACGAAATACAAAATGCCAAAAATTAAAAAAATGTTGAAAAGTACAAAAAATACTCAAATACAGAAAGTTTTACACAGGTTAAGGCAAAAATAAAATAAGTGCAAGAATAAAGAAAATGTTTGAATGCAGAAAAATTTGACAAACAACACACAATAAAATGCAATAAAATGTTGAAATGTATTACATTTGTATTACATTTGAACATATAACCTGTATTATATCAGTCACGCTCCTCACTTCTTCCCTTCATTGCATAAGAGAAATAACCCGCAAACCATTAACATGGAACCCCCAAAATTGCAAGTTTTCCAAACTACGTCTATCTCAATCGTGATTCCGTCGCCCCTTAACTACGTCTATCTCAATCATGATTCCGTCGCCCCTTTTTGTCTACCTTGCCAACCTCTTTTTACTCCCATCTTCCACCATCGAGTCGCTTAAACTTTTCATAATTTGATTTTTTGAAATAAATACCAAAAGAAAAAAAAATGTTTGGTTTGGCAAACTTTTAAACAATGACTTATTTTTTGAAACAAACCATTTCTATTTAGAACACGCTTTTGGTGTATAACACAACCGTAGTGTCATGTGCCTTACAAATGTTGGAGGGATTTCAATTGAAGGATGGACGATGGAATACTTCCATTCAACTGGTTTCTATCGAGCCATCTGCGATACCAAGCATTAACATATTTTATCATAAATAGAATGGAAAACAAAATAATGAAGAAAAGAAACAATATCAATCTATTGCATGCACCCTTAGATTAAAATCATGTTAAATATCAAATCATAAGTTACATGTTCTTTTACCATCTCCCCCACATATTCATTAGACTACGGATTATTAAATATGAGTATATGGAAATATATATAGATATGTCTTATTTAAATGTTTTACCATTTCGGTAAGAAAATGTCGAAATAGTGAAAATGGCAAAAATCAAAATTTGTCGAAAATGTATATAAATGTTGACATACAAAAAATGTTAATATAGCGACACACAGAAGACGTCAAAATGCAAAAAATGTCAAAATGCAGAGTGTCAAACTCCGAGAAGTGACAAGCTGCAAAAAAATGTTGAAATTCAAAAAATATTGAAATACACAAAATGCCGAAATACAAACAATGATGAAATACAAAAAATGTAGAAAATTAAAAAAATGCCGGAAATATTGAAAACATTGAAAATGGTGAAATACAAAATATCGAGATGCAAAAAATGCCTTCATACAGAAACTGTCGAATAACAGAAAATGTCGAAATGCGAAAACGTAAAAATGCATAAATTAAAAAACACTAGTTATGTAGAAATACAAAAGAGTTTAACATGCAGAAAATGTCAAAGAAAAAGAAATGGCAACAAGTAGAAAATGTCCAGTGCGAAAAAATGCTAAAATGTAAAAAAAGCTGAAGTGAAAAAAATGTCGAATATAAAAAATGTCAAAAATGCAAAAAAAGGCCAAAAGTAAAAAATACCAAAATGTGGAAAATGTCCAAATTGCAAAAAGTGACATACAAAAAATATTGAAGCCAAAAATGACGAAATACAAAAGTTGTCAAATCCATTGTTAAAATAGCGAAAATGTCAAAAATGCAAAAATTGTCAAAATGCAAAAATGAAAAAAAAATTGAAATATAGTAGATGTTGAAACGTAAAAAATGCCAAATATTGAATTTCTAAAAATACAAAATATGAGAAATTGCACAAAATAACAAAATACTAAAATGTTGAAAAACATTGTCAAAATACAGAAAGCGGTAAAAATAAAAAATGCATAAATACAAAAAACGTCGAAATACAGAAATTGTCCAATTACAAAAAATATTGCAAATGCAAGGGATGTCGAAAATGATAAAAATTTCAAAGCACAAAAATGTCAAAATGCAAAAATTATCGAAATATGGAAATGTTGAAAGATAGATGTCAACATGCAAATAATATCAAAATACAAAAAATTGTAAATAGATGCATATATATACACTATTATCATTACCATTACCATTGTTTTTATCTTTACTTTTGATTTAATTATAAACTATAACAATCAAATCTAAAGGCTTAAAAAATTAAACGTGACCTTTCGATATGATAAAAAAAAAATCTTCAAAATATTTTGAGCAATAACAACAACAATATTAGGCATAATTGTAGCTGAAAGGAAAAATTATTTTGCCAAAACAAATAAACAAATAATAATAAGAGCATCAAAACATAAAAAAAAACAAATTTCATGGTTTTTGTCACGCTTCTCCCTAACATTCTTCCTTCGTTGCATAAAAAAAAAAGTTTGTAAACCATTATTACAAAATATTCTACAAAATATAAAAACATACAATATCATGAAATGCATGTTTTCTGACCCACATCTTTTTTGATGAGATTCCCTCAAAAAATCCCCCCCCACCACCCAACCCACCCCTCTTCCTTTTCCCACCATCAAGTCACTTAAATTTCTATGAGAAATTATAAAATAAAACCTAAAAAATACATAAAGGGACTTTCTTTTTGACAATCTCTAATGCAATAAACTAACCTTTGCAACAAACTTTTTCCATATAAAACAAACTATTGATGCGAAACACAACATTGTAGTGCCACGTGTCTCACAATTCTTGGAGGGATGTCAGTCGACCGATGGACGATGGAATATTTCCACTCAATCTGGTAAGCTCTAAAGATCTGCAACACAACATCTGTTATACAATTCAATAATATACTTGGGCCATGTCTAGCTCCTTGCAATTGCACCAATCCTATGAAAAGCAAAACTATTCTTCATTTAATAGTTATTCAACGCTATGTGTTTCGATCAAACACAAAAAAATTGCACTTTTTTTTTTTGAAAGGCACTGGGGCCACCAGACAAACTCGCATTCGGTTCTATCTTTCCCTATGTTAAAGCAAAAGTTGGGGTTTTACCTCAACTTTTTTCCTCTAACTATACTAGTTGGAGGTAAAAAAGGTGGCTTATGCCCTCATTCGAAAATAATTGACAGTCGAACATGACCTGTTGGGATCAATTTTTTGAAAAGTGATTGAAAAAGACATTCAAGTACTCTTCAAGAATCGTTTTCAAAAATGGAGGCAAAACCTAGTCTTTGAAGATTTAAAAGGGGAATCTTCATTTTTCCTCTAACGCTTTGACTTGCATTAAAATCATGTGCATAATGACTCTCCATAATTATGTGGCGCCTATACTTGAAGAGTTGTGGGGGATAGAGATATACCAATTCAAGTTTTTTTTAGTAATGCGTCTCAATCGCTTGTTCATAAAGTGCGAGGAAAGATCCATTTCTGCCCCAGGGAACATTTAATCAAGCATTCCCTTTGACCAATTTCCCTTTTGTACATATCTTACACAAAGAGATTGTTATCTTGGCTAAATTCACAAATTAATATGTGATCCTATGCCTTCTACAAACGCACATTGATAGCCTTCTACAAACGGGAATTTTATGCTTTGCGGCACTTTGCTATTCCCATTGATTTGATGACAACAAACGAATGAAATACTTAATTTCTCCAAAGTTGCGCAAGTGTTGACAAGACACCGAAAAGCGTGTCGACATCAAACCATCATGCTATTTGACACTAAACATATGCATTGCTAGTCACCAAGCTACCAGCGTCAATGAAGCCCAAGATTTTGCAAATGATTCAAACACAAAATTACTCATTGGTTCATAAAATAAAACCAAAAATTTAACAAATTGCAATTCCGTAAACATCGATACAATCATAGTTACGCACGTTGGTAACATTATATTAAAGATTGCATCTCTATAAAATTAGGAGACGGTTTTACTCGGTTAATATCTTATAAACGTCTTGTTGCTTTGACCATCACTCGACTTCATAATGTTTTTTTTCACGTAAAATCACAAAAAATCTACTCAAATTTCAAATCTCCCCTATATTGTGCTATTTTTTTAACTAAGCGAATGATTTGAGAGTTTAGCTCCCCCATTCTAGGATTTTTGATAGGATAAAAAAAAACTCAAAATGTGTATCACATAAACGAAAACATGAACAATCTCTCATAAACATTCACATTAACGTTTCCATGACAAAACAACTCAGCAGAATACACATATCTAATTTTGATTTTTTTACACTAAAAAAAAACTCTATTCACTATCCAAGTTAAACGTTTAACTTCAGCTGTACAACGAATTTAGCTTGAGAACAGGGAACTGCATACATCGTAAAAAAATAGTGTACTTCGTACATAATTAAACAAGGAGCAACGAAAACCAAACCGGCACAAACATACCAACGCGGAAAATCGGTGGATGCGACAATTCACACAATGTCTTAACATTCCCCCCTCTCGTTGTGGAAATCCTTGAAGGTAAATTATAGGAAGTCAAACTTAGGTCTTTGCTTAAAAAACATCCACTATAGCTGACGTTGTAAGCATGTCAGTCGCCTTTTCAACTCCAACTATTTATCTTTCCCAATATCACTCAAAAACTGCCATGGACTTCTAATGTAAACCACAAGATTCCCAATCAAAGCCATAGATCTCATGCTATCCGAAAATGCTTTCATACACCCACTATCGATGCATATCTCTCCCAACAACTGATGCATGTGCAACATCGCATAAAGCCATATATTTGACCTCTGTAGAAGTCAATGCTCTTGGATGGCGACAATAACTCACAAAACTACCGCTCCGTCTGAAATAAAATCATATCTTGAAGTAGTTTTTAGTCAAAATCTTCATTCCAATCGGCACTCAAATTCACCACTAGATTGGAACACTAAACGAAGACTTGAAGTACCAGGTACATACTGAAAGATTCACTTCACAGTATCCCAAGTACCTTTTTTGATCTACTAAGTAAGGACTTCTAGGAGGAGAGTGGACTATACAGAAACCTATACTCTGGAAGTGAAATTTGAATCATTGCCAATGATTGTTGCCGTGGCAAGGCAGAAACACATCCATCAGCTGGATGTTGAGACAACTTTTCGAGACAATGTGATCTTCAAGAGGAATTTTACTTGGAACTTCTAAATGGGGTAAAAGCAAAAACCGGTACGATTAGTTAAATTGCTGTATGTTTTGAGCAAGTGTCAAGGATTTGGTATATGCGAATACATAAGGTATTGGCACGTATCATTTTTGGAGGACAATTTTAAATTTTGGTGTTTATTTAAATGGTTTAGGTGAGGATCAATTTTACCTTTTCAATTTATGTGAATAGCTTTACAATGAAATTTGACAATTGGATGGGATTAATGAATTGAAGCAATGTTTGGGTCAACATTTTATGGTTATGAATCCCGAGTGTCAAGTGTTGGGACAGGACAAGACATTTTTGTTGCAATTTCAATTGTGAGTGGCTTTGTATTTGATCACCTCACTGTACGAGCCTGTTTTTGTCTTGAACTCCCACTTTGCATCAATCGAATTTGATAACTTCGCCTCCTCAATTGTTTGATTATCAACCACACTTACTTTCCTAATCACCTAATTTTCTCGCCTTGGTAAGACGGTTGATCCCCAAAAATAACTCACTCACTAGTTGCTATAAGAGAAAATCATTCGCTTTAGCCTCAAAAATGAAGTAACGGAAATTAGAAACGCCTCACCCTTTTGGTCATACGATAATGTCTCCAATTTCTTCCCCATTGTCACTCAAGTACTCCAAACTACGGTCCCATCCTCTTCTTCGTTATTCTACTCACACGCGGATGGTAAGCTTGATTTCAACTATTAGGGTACCGTCATTATAGGTCTCACTCTTCGTGTCCACATTTCCGGAATTTGATGTGGCCTCATCTCCTTTCTCCTTAGGTGATAAAACTTCTTAGCCTTCCAAATTTGATTCCTCTTGTTCCGAGAACTCTTTTTGGACATGTTTTTCCTCAAAATTTAAGTCCAATTCCTGCATTCCTGCAAACTCTATCGCGAGTTTTAGATCCTCCTGAAAATCTATAGTCAGTGGTTCCACAACCAGATTCCTCACTGCATCATATCTTATAAAAGCTGCCCTTCGAGTTATACCCAACAAAAACTTCTTCCAGCGTCTCAGGGCAAACTTTTCTTTCGTTTGAATCCTATCAAGGTACACGGTTGTTTGACACCCTAAATTTTTCAGCGTTGAAATAAAGCACAAGACCACTATAATTCTTTTGGTGTTGCTCACTAAACACTGATGTTAATCTGTTGCCAACATAATTCGCCATCTGAATTGCGCCTCCCCGCAGAAAGGTGGTATGCGTGGTTATGTAGAACCTGATGTTCCTCTCCCCGATTTGATTGACTTTTCCACCATCACAACCCACTCCTTAAACTTCTTCAATGCCTTTGATTTCTTCTTCACTAAAAAACTCACAATTTCCACCAGTAATCATCCACGACTGCAAAAGTTATATTGATTGCTTAAACTCTTCGGCTTCACATTGCCACAAAGATCCACGTGTACAAGGTCTAAGGGACTTTGAGCTGATTAATTAACATCTTTCACTGGACGCGATTTCTCGGTATGGCGCCCTTTACTGCAACCACCACATCTTTAACTTTTTCACGGACTGTAAGTTCCATTCCTCAAAGCAAAGCTATCTAACCATTCTTCTAAGTTTCTCTTATAAGTATAGCATGTCCAATTGAGCCATAACCTGAGATCACCTTTCTCGACTAAGCATGGCTTTACCGGGAGCATGCATTGACCTTTGCTGTTGGATCTCCTCCAAACTAGCCTGCAACTCATACACTTAACAAAACTTTCAGCAACGGGTTTTCCCTGAGCATTGTAAGCTACAACGATTAGATTTGAAAATTTATTGTACAACTCTGCGGATCGGCCGGAGTTGCGTGGAGCACATTTGCTTTTAGAGGTGCAACGAATTTCAAAAAACTTCGGCTTCAACCCACAGTTGGGTTGTTTTAAGGAGTTAAGCGACTTTTCTAATAACAGGGACTGGTGGGTTACATTGTTGAATCGCGCAAAATGGAACTTCAGCGAACCAAAACGTATATGAGGTTCGCATCCGAAGCTTTCGGCTTTGATGCTCGTCTATCTTTATTTGTACAGAGATGTTTGGTAAGGAGATGGTTTGTGTTATTTCATTGTATAGTTCGTGTACTTGTACTTGTTGTTTCAGTCTTGTGCACATTTTGCTTCGTGAGTCGTTCCTATATATATTTCATTTGTTTTGGTCTACGTGTTGCTTCGTTTGATCAAACTTTTATTTGTGCATTATATCTCGCACAGTGAGATTCCTCTTTGTTTCTTTTCCTTTTGGAAGGAAAATAAGGAAAACGCATTGACGCTTTCAACATGCTTTTTGCGTGCTGCTTTTTCCACGTATCATGACACTTTCCAACCATGGTCAAGTCGTGTAATAACTGTCGAATTTTGAGTAAGATGATGTTCTTTGATAAGTAGCACGTCTAGTTATATAACATTTGCAAGAGAGCAGTTGTGTATCGATGAGGTAACATTAGTCATTTTTTGAGGAGTCATTTTAACAAGGAGTTGGAGATTAAAAGTTTAGCGGAGATCACCAAAGAGTTAGCTTTGACCATTGGGGTTTAGCGGTGCTTTCATATTGGGGAATTATGTGGTGGGAGAAAAACTTTGTTGAAAACTACATCTTTTGGATGGTTATCTTTGTCTCTTGTGATGAATGTTTTCGCTTTTGGTGTGGTAATTTCTGCCTTGTTGTGTGGATCCTCCATACCCCCAACCCTACCGCAAACTTTTTGAATTTGAGGGATGTTGCATAACTCCATTGAAAATGTACACGACGTTATGGAACCTTGTAATTGTTACTATCATGTCCGTACTCGTCATATAGTGCTAAAACCAACCAAACGAATGCGGAGTGTTAACTGGGATCACACGGCATTGGCGTTAAGAGCTGTCAAAGTCCTCACGTCCTCAAATAAATCTCATCTATAGTCACATGGTCATCGGTCTTGTGTCAATAATCTACTCAATCTTCTTCTCCTCTTTAAGCAAATCCAACAAAACGTCCAAAGAGATTGTGAAACTTAAGGGTCCGTCACCAAAATTGTCCCCCAAATTTGTGTAATTTCCTTGTTCTCCTCTATGATAAATTCCACAACCTTAGCATCTTCCAAAGCTACGGCCCCGGTCACCTTTACCACGAACTCTTTCCAAACCTCTATCACCACGATTAGATCACTTGAGTGCTAATGTCCCCCCAGCACCCTTGTATAGACAGTTTGTTGCAAGGTGTCCAATCCGCTGGCAGTTGTAACATGTCACGGCCAAGGCACTATTATCCTTTGACCAATGGCCATACATGGCTGATCTTCTCTTCTACCACTACCACGACCTCCTCGAATTTTTCCTAACACCTCTCTCTATGAAGGAATTGGGCTCCGAGGTCTCAGGTGTGCTCACATTGAGATTCCTTATTCTAGTGGGTCCATTAACCCTCCCACTTCTAAGGGGTTTCAAATGATAAACCGCATAGTCATAAATGGCTATCTTGAGTGCCTAAGGTGTTGAAAGACGATTCAAAAACACTTGCATCTTGTGATCTCCTTCAACATGAGTTGCTTGACAAGAATGTTGAACCTCTTGACGGCATCATCAATAGACTTACTGCTTTTAAATTTGAATTGAAAAAAATTATTAAAGACGAACTGAACCTTATCCTTAACCCTTTCTCAAATTGATTTTCCAAAACCTACACACACTCCTAGGTATCTCAGGGGCGATACTGTAAAAACGTGGTAATGCACCAAATCTTACAACTATAAATCAATCTTGAAGTGGCCGCAATATTTTCAGCTTCTTTGCCTTAAGAGTCTTTCTGTATCTTCACTTAATCACTAACAACTTTCCACATTTTTTTCAAAATGAAATTCCCCTTACACGTATGTCTCCCAGCAATGTAGTTTGAGCCGAAACTTTATTATTAACAAAGTTCCACCGACATTCGAGTTTGAAATCGACAAATTTTAGTTGCGTCATTGTGGCCAAGTCAAATAAGGTAAGTGATTGGTGGGCGAAAAAAAAAGAAATAGGAGAAATGAATTAAAGATATGAGAATCATGCAAAGTGCAAATAAGAAGAAAATAATAGGACAAAGTTCACAAGAAAAAAACAAGAAGGGAAGCAAAAGGGAGAGAAAGTCTTCTCAACATCATTTGTAAAAAAAATATACAAAAATGTTAATTGCTAGCTAGTCTAGTTTAAAATTGAGGGTGGATTGGTTATAATACGTCCAAAAGAGTGAGCCGCAAAAAACAAAAGCTAGAACTAATGACCACCAGTGACAAAGTCGGTGGGAGATAAAAGCACGAGCAAAAGGTATATTCTATTTACAAAATCAATAAAAAAAACAATCCACCTGCACTAAGTACAGAAAATGGCAAGTCTTCGATAAGTTCAATGTGTATGGCATGTACACGAGTAATGAATTTATACAAACTCGAAGCACAAAACAACTGAAATAAAATACGCACACTTATTCACAACTAGAAATGTAGGTTAAACTAATTATAAGGGCAATTCAACTTTCCTATTTAATTAAGTTGTAAAAATGAGAGAATGATGATGAAAGAGAAAGAAATTACAAAAGGATTGAAGGCGGGAAAAGAGCTTTGAATGAACATAATTAAACTCTTCATAAATTGTTGAGATTCGATGAAATAGAGAGATGACAAAAAAATATTATAAATGAAAAAAATAAGGAAATGTCTAATTTACATTAAGGAATAGGATGTTTTGACAGAGTGGATGAATAGTTTCTAAGAGAAAACGCACTTTGATTGACTGATCTATATAAAACAAATAAAGTTTTTCCGCGCGACTTCGCTCAATCCACCTATTTGTATAATATTCAAACATTCTCCCTCATGTGGGAATCGTCAAACTCTCATTGTAACCCTAACTTTTGTCGCTCTCTCCCAAAAGAGCATCATGCATTGTTGCTTTCATCAACATATCCGTTGCCTCCTCAAGAGTAAGAACATATGGAAATTTCACCTCCTTAGCCGCTATCAAATCACGCATGAAGTGCCATTTAAGTCAAATACGCTTGGTGCGTTTGTGAAACACTGGATTCTTTACAGGCCCTATTGACCTCAAACTGTCCGAATAAATCCATATGCATCCAACAGAAATACCCAACTGACATAAGATCTCTTTATTTTAGACCAACGTCTTAGAAGCATGTCTTGCAACCATGGATTATGTTTCCGTCAAACTGAGTGCACTTGTCATTTGAAGCTAAGAGCTCCAAAAAATCGCCGCTCCTCCAAAAATAAACTCGAAATCCAAAAAAATGCACCTCCAAAAACAAACGCGTATGTGGACGTCAAATGTTTGAAATCAAAGTTGTCATCGTAATCGCATCAAAATAAACGATCCGCTCCATTGAAATCAAACCCGAACAAAACTTAGCTCCGATCAAAACAAAAGATATGTTCTATGCCTCCCAATAAACTTTTTCCAGAGCATGACAAATTCGGCTCACGATCGAAATGACCGCCGAAATGTCATGTTGTATTTTTATGCTTAAATACACCAGACAACCGTTTTTCTTGCAATACGTGACATCTATAGTTCCTTCCTAAAATTTCCGAATCTGTACATTTGCGTCTATAGGGGTAGAGAGCAGTTTTACGTCCAGCATATAAAACTACACTAATACCTCTTTGGAATACTGATATGCATTCCAAGATAACGAGTCAATTCGGTGAGTCACTCCAAGGTATCAAACGCCTTTGGAAAATTATCAACGTAGTCCAAAATAATTACATGGTCTGCTCTTTCTCACTTAATATAAACGCCTAAAGGCATGTTCCTATGTAACCAAAACGTAGTCTTGTTACTTTGTTTTTTAGCGGAGATTCTCTGTATTAATATTCAGAGTAGTGTGATGTTCGGCAACAAAATTCTTAATTTAAATTAATAACGGATGTAGGCTTGGGTGTAATTTGTGACAGTTGTAGACAATTATAAAACTTGCAAAAATTGATGGCGTTTACAAAATAGTGACGGTTGTAGACACCTAGTTTCTTGTGGCATTGTAGATGTCTAGGATTTGTGACATTTTGACGTCATGCTCACTTGAGATAGCGTTGACGTCACTATTTCCAAAACATTCTGCCATGGTTTCCCGATTTTGTTTTTCCGTCATTTCTCACTCTACTTGCCATCAAAATGCGCCCAAAGAAAGTCAAAAGTAATATTTTTTAGAGATCTTTAATTTTGATACGATTATTGTCGTGATTCATTCTAGGAATTGTGAGATAGACGTATTACCGGGAGAGGAGAGAGAGGCACTTTCACGGACTTCGCTTTTGTGAAATGCCATCTGTTGCTCGAGACCCCTCCACAAACCTTGCTTGGGAAAAAATCCGTACCGGCTGGAAACGGAGAGTGGTTTTTTTTTTTTCATACTCCGCATACAACAAAAGATTTTTCAAAAGCATGTGACGCGTGCCACAACGTTTTCCTATTCGCTCATAACTTGTGACTTTAACTAAAATCACCTCGGCGAGGTGATTTCAGTAGAAGTTTGAAGATGAGCTGGAGTGACGCGGAAGTGGGTCGAAAAGAGCAAGACGACAAATTGTCGTACATTTAAAGTTTCAAAATGACGCAAATTGTACTGTGGTATTTCTATTATTTTGGTGCAACTGAAGATTTTCTCGTTGCGGGCATAGTTTTTGAGGAAAATGACAGAAAAAAAACCTTTACTTATCACATGGGAACATGCTCTAAATCGGATGTAATCCGTATGAACCCAAACTCAAGCAAATGTGTGTGAAGGCGAAGATAGTAGGGCGCTTGCTTCAGTCTATAAAAATATTTCTTAAGCCGCCATACCATTCCCTCTTGAGAAGACACGCTTTTCAACACCTTCATATATATCCTCCCTATTAAAAGTGTTTTTGTTACGTCCATCTCATTGACATGCGTATTTTTGGTTGCCGCGAGGCCAATTATCATCCTAATCAGTAATCAAATAGAAGAGATTAACAGAGTTAAAGCTTCTTCGAATATACATTTGAAATGAAGGATCTTAGAGAGGCAATATATATTTTAGGAATACAAGTAATAAGAGATAGAGAGAGAAAAATATTATGACTTACTCAGAAAGAGGCTTTACAAAACATGGTAGAAAAATTTGGAAGGTCAGATGTAAAAGGGAATGTAACTCTTAAGGAGTACAAACAACAGTTGGAAGGACAAGATTGGGAAAAAATGTAGTTGTACAAGACAGTTTAAGTTAAGCAAGAAAGAGTTTGTGACAGGTGTTTTGAGAGGTGTTTTTTATGGGCAGATAATGGGAATTCTTATGTATTTTACAAATTGTACCAGACATGATATAGGTGTAGCTATTGGAGGAGTCAGTAGAAGATTACAGTATCTGAGGAAAGCACACTGGGAAGCTACAAAGAAAGTGCTCAAGTACTTAGCTGGAAAAAGATGCCTAACACTAAGACTTGGAGGAGATAAGATATCAATTCACACTTGGAGTGACACAAGCCACGGAGATATCCCAAGCCGGCAATCAAAAATTGGATATAATTTACAAATCTAAAAAGGAATATGCTGCTGGAAAAACAAGATGCACCAAGTAAGAGGTGGAATATATGGGAGCAAATGCAAAAATCAAAGAGCTTTATGGGTGAAATATAAGTCAGGAATTAGGTTTTATGCAGGTAGGAATACAAAGGGGATGGTGCAACAATCAAATTGCTATCTCAGTAACATCTAATCCAATCCCAATCATCACTTCAGTATGGATATATATCTTCATTTTGGGAGAGAGAAAGTTTTTACCAAAATCATTAAGTTGTCCATTAGATGAGCAGATAATTGCAGATAACCTCCAAACCACTAATAGCCCCAAAACTAGTTCCTTGAAGGAATGCTTGCGGGCTAAGTGAGTAATAACGTCCAAAACTTAAGGGGAGTCTCGGTTAATAGGTTTAAGGTGCTCAGAAATGAAAGCTGAGGGGAGATTTTCAGTACTTAGAAAAATTTAGAGTTAGAAGCTCCATTACGTACCCAAATTAGTGTCATGAAGTACAAAGTATCACCAACCGTACATCGTCTACAGATCCGAGTTGAAACATGTGATTTCTATCACATTGTTTAGAAAAAAAAAAAATAGTATTTGGACTCCGTAACTTTTTTATGCTTGTCATCTTATTGTTTTTTTTCTTTCTGTAGGATCACTGTTCTCATATACTTTTTGACTATCAAAAGTCATTTTTTTTTACATCCTACTTTTACGTCCATATATTATAATCTTGGTTTGTTTTGGGTCACTTATGTTGTTCATTGGAAAAGATAAAACTTATTCTTTCTTGTGAAAAAAATCTGAATATTTGTCTACAAATATCATGGTGTACATTCTACAATGACAAAGGAAAGTTAGATTTTCCGCGTTCACATCCAAGGAGTTATTTGAAAGCGCGAAACAACATCATTTCGATATTCAACCGTCACTTTCTTTTAAACTTCCGTCTCTATTTCTACGACAAAATGTAAGATATATTTTTCTCTCTTTTACTTTGATCAAATATATACCTTTTTTCTTTTGCTCACTATTTTTGTATATGATGTGTCCCCCCCCATTTACCGTTCACTCACATGTATTTTAATCCTGCGAGGTTTCCAATCTCTGGCGCAATGCTCCCCCCTAATACAGTATCATAGATGGATCTGCACCGACAACCAGCACAGCACAGGTCATTGAGAAATATCCCCTCATTCTCTCCTCTCACCCCTCACCACATGCCATCCATCTATTGACAAACACGTTCCCATTTTCTCACTCAACAATCACAACTTCCTCTCTCTCATAAAAAAAAGTGAACTATCAACGAGTTGTTTCAGATTATTTTAAGATAGGATTGTCACACAGATTGCACAAAGGAAAGCAAGCAGAAGCAAGATTTTAAAACTTAGAAGTACGACTGTGGGTCACCCGGTAGATTTTCAAATTTTGATTGCTAGAGAAGGTATTCCTCGTCCTTAGTCACCCAAATATACTAGTGCGGTATCCCCCTTTCAAGTGAAAAGATAGGAGAGTCAGCTTCTCCTCTTTATTCTCCGTTGTACTTCTCCATGGATGAATTTATGTCTCATTTTCAAATTCCTCCTCAATAATACTGACAACTAGATTAGGAAGTCGACGATTTCTGAGTGTCCAAAGATATCCGAGAATGTTCACTTTGAGAATCGCCTCAAAGGTTATGAAATTTCAAATGTTCATTTAGATCAAGTCTGGCTCAATTTCTGAATCCGAACCGCTAGTCGGAAAAGTTGCAGTGTCATCCTTTCATAAAAATCTAGATTGGTAGGACGTTTGTCAACTATGAAATCAGCGATAAAAAATCCTCATGAAAATTAACGTTGCGACATTCCTCAATGACATCGCAAAATGGATCATAGATTCGATAAAATCTCCCCTTGGAGATATAACCAACAAAGTAACCCAACCAATGCGGAGATGCAAATTTCCCCTTTCTCTTTTAGTATTAAATATATACGGTGGTGTGACGACCCCAACTCCGAATGTGATGGAGTGTCAACTTAAAGTTTAGCGGCAATTCACATAGTGTTTTTTCACTCAAAACCAAAGTTAGTTGTCGACTACAAATGCAATTTGCAATTAAGATGGCGTTCCCAAATATTAATGTTTCAGCCAAATCCGTATATCGATGGAGCGAATTTATTGAAGCGTCGAATGTTTCATTTTTGCAATTTCATTTGATTCTGATGAGTGCGGGACGGTATATTGATGTCGAATGCCCCATTGTTTGCAATATGCATCAAAAACGATAAACTCACAGCCATTGTCGGATTGAATTGAATTACGCTTTCTTTCACGCTGAGGTTCACCTATTACATGTCCTTTTAAGAACCTTAAGAATGCATCGCTGTCGTTTTTAAGTAACACTACCCAAGTAAATCGTTGGAAATTGTCAACAACCACCATAATATACTTTTTTCCTCCAATAGTTTCCAGCTTGATGTCACCACATAAATCAACTTGAACCAGCTCAAACAGGTGCTGAGCGTGGTGAACCGGATTCTTTATCGAGTAAGACTTTACAATCAGCCTCCGTTCACTACACCACTAGCATTTATTAATTTTCTCACCCGATGCAAGATTTAAGCCTCTTCCACTCTGACTTTTCATCATTTAGGGGATTCTTAACTCGGGTGCATGGCACATGTAGTGGTGCCATAGTGTTAGATTGCCTTTCAATTCTGAAAATTGATTGACAATTCCTCTAGTGATTGGACAATTTATCGACCGACGCCAAAGTAGACAATTGTGCATCGAGTTCGTGGTCTCTCCTTCCCCAATTACAATGCCACGCCATCCAATCTGGCAATTAAAATTGTGGAATCGCTTATAACTTAAACATTGGAGTCCCCCCGTTAGATTTGGGGAATGCGAAAACAGCACCTAGATTTGTCGAGAATATAAAGAACATTGACTAACATATTTTTATTAATTATTTCTTTACCATTAGAGTCCCACGTAGGCAATTCTAATTCTTTACCGACAGAATCGCACGTAGGCAATTTTGACCAGACAGTTCCTCTCAGATCTGTGAAGAATACAAGGAACATTGACTTTGTTTTTTTTTATTTTTTCTTTGCCGTTAGAATCACATGTAGGCAATTTCAATCGGACAATTCAAACAGAAGCGACCAAAATGACTTGAACCGACAGAAATGACCTGTCCACTAGCAACATCTATGTGTTTGGGTATAGTAGAATGTAGTATCTCATTGAAAACCGTCACGTTCGTATAGACATGGTTCGAAGTGCTTGTAAAGATGGACAACTATTTT
Source organism: Zygnema cylindricum (assembly GCA_037447655.1). Taxonomy (NCBI): domain Eukaryota; kingdom Viridiplantae; phylum Streptophyta; class Zygnematophyceae; order Zygnematales; family Zygnemataceae; genus Zygnema; species Zygnema cylindricum. Next base: position 41,778 of record JBBHKE010002306.1, read on the forward strand.
TTTGATTTCGTCACACTCGCTAGTAGGCGTAAGGAAAGATTGAGGAAGTCAAACGTGTGTGAACCCTCTCTGCTGTCAAAACTCCTCTTCGTCATAAAGTAACCTTGTCCATTGGAACAGCCGCAAAGACCGCCTAGACATCCAAGCCCACCACAACTGCCTATACGACCCAGTCTACCTCCGCGTTTCGACCACCTCTGTCCCTTTTTCCACCAACAACATCATTTTTAGCACAGCATGTTGGGTTTACATGGTCCTATTTGTGGTAAAGTTGGCATTGTTTTCTTTTGTCTGAGCAAGATGCCGACATATGGCCAAACTTGCCACACAAAAAATAAGAAAATTTAGTGAAATTTTGGTATATCACCTAGGTAGAAAGTTTCTTGACCTTATCTTCTCCTCTACCCATTTTCACATTACGACCTATTTTTCCACCTTCTCTACAGAAGTAGTTTAGATCCGCGGATTTTGTGACTTAAGCATTCAAAGTAGTCCCTTGCAAAGGACTAGATCGATTAACTTCGATTCTTTTTTTATCATCGTCTTAAATAGAGGTAATTGATCACAAATTCATATGTAACCTGATCCTTCGATAAAAGGATCTCTTTGGGGTGGATCAATTCATCAGAAAATGCGTAGATTAAAGTTGTTACTTTGTCAAGTTTTTGAAGAATCCTTTCGTTATCAGACATAGGCTTGACTATGGTATTGTATCTCTTTGATGCATCATTGATTGACTCGTTAGGTTTTACTTCAAACTGAGTGAAATTCGAACAAACATGTTGTCCCCAATTTAGAAGTACTTTTTCAAATCGATTTTCCAAAGCGAACCAACTCTCATGAGCAAGTCTCTAAGTTAGAAAATGGTCAAGCACACGATTGCTCCAGTCCAGTAACATCGTAGATATTTTTCCGTTTCTAAACTCTATTTGCCTTCTTATCCAAAATCGGACCTCTTCCTCAATGTTGACCACCTTCTATAGGCGACGAAGTACGAATTGTGATTTCATGTACTTCATCCACACTTGGATTTTCGTTCCATTGAAAAAGACAATTTTTTCGAGCATTTGATTTACTCACTCTTTGCCTTCACTCTAGTCATTAAAGTCGTAATAATCATCAAAAATAAACTTCCACTTAAATATTCATCTTTTTCTCCCATCTTCATCTTCCACTCACCTGTCCGTTTGATCCTATCCTCAACAGGCTTTTCACTTGACATCGAAATCCACTAATCTACGTAGCAAAAAAAGCCATCAATAAGCTATTCAAAACGGTCTTTCGAAATGCTATCAGATTCATTTTTCCCCTCATCTTTTTGATTAAACGTATGACATGGTAGTGACGCCTCAAAGAACACCCCTCCAAATGCACTATGCCCTAGCTTTGGTGAAGAATCCGCAAAATCTGGGGACAACAGATAATGTGGACAAGTAATAAAAGGAAGTGGAGTCCAAACTGTTTCTTTTTTCTCTACTCCCGTGGCGGCCAAGCTCGCCACCTTAAGACACGGAACCGGGCACTGAAGGCATCGATACCACTTGTGAGGATCCATACACAATGAAGACACGAATGTAAACAGGCGGAAGTGCGGTAGAATCCCATGAAAGAGCACTCTATGGAAGCCAATATATTCCAAAGAAAAGTTTTCTTACAATAGATAACTTTTGCTCTCTCTCTCTCCTTCTCCCTTTTCTTCTCCCTTTCCCTTTCCTTCTCCCCCTCCCTTACCTTCTACCACTCTTTCTCCCCCTCCCTTACCTTCTACCCCTCCTCCCCCTCCCTTACCTTTTACCCCTCCTCCACCTCCCTTACCTTCTACCCCTCCCCTTCCCCATCCCTTACCTTCTATCCCTCCCCTTCCCCCCCCCTCCCCCCATCCCCCCTCCCTCCCTCCTCCCTCCCTCTCCCCTCCCTCCCCTCTCACTCCCCTCTCCCCCCCTCTCCCTCTCTCTCCCTCCCTTCTCCCCTCCCTCCCCCTCTCCCCCTCTCCCTCCCTCCCCCCGTCCCTCCCCCCCTCTCCCTCTCTCTTCCCCCCTCTTTCCCTCTCTTCTTCCCTCCTTCTCTCCCCCTCTCACCCTCTCCCCTTTTCCCTCCCGCCCCCTCCTCTCCCCCCCTCTCCCCACCCCTTACGCCTCGCTTAGGCCCAAGCATCGCCTCAAAAGCCCATCCAACGAAGAGTGCACCGGACTATGAACGAAATTTCAGTGCATAATGCAGTGACAGAAGAAAGGAGGGGGCGAGAGGGAGGGAAGGAGGATTTTTCCCCGCAAAGAGTGCACGCAGCGATAATCACTCACATTGAATACACGCAAAGAGTGCACGCAGCAATAATCACTCACATTGAATACACGCGACCGGAATCGTCGCATGCAAAAGGTACATAATACCAGCCTTCCTCCGCTGTGTCTCTTGCCAAACATTCAATGGCGGGAAAGTTCTCCTTGTTCGCGACGGCCGCCCTCACCGCCTCCAGAGCCGACTCTGCAGCACATGTACGGAAGGTACGGAAGGTACGGACACATGCGTCAGAAGAGCGAATTTGAGCCACCTTCGCACGTGTGAATACATGGATTGCACGCCTAAAACAAGGAAAATGAAGGTCAAAGGAGGGGAAAACTTACTGTCTGGTTCAGGCATGGGTCCAACGTAGTCTCCCATTACAAGTGCCACGTGGCACGCTAAGATCATTATTGTAAGGATAACCGTGGTAAACGCCATGGCTGCAAAATCGCCACGTCACTTTGCTGCAAAATTTGTTAAAAAGCGCCACGTGGCAACTTTAGTCAAATAATATCTTCAATTCCGATCGATTAGGGTTTTGACTTATTGAGAGTGGAAAACCGTCTCTTTCTTTGTCATCGCATGTGCTCTGTGCACTCTGTGGACACGTGTGGAAGGAAAGAATCGTACGACATTCCTGACCGACTTTTGTACGATTTGATAGCGTGTAGCTAAAATATATATTTGTCTTATTAGGAAGCGGTCCTGCCGTACTGTGAATTCGTACATCGTGTCTTCATTGCCAAGCGAACCAATCGCTGCGACTCATCCACGCCAGTCTCGTAAGCAGCTTTCCGTACGGTGTTCTATTTCTTTCGTGGGATTTCATACCGTACAGAAATGTCAACGATAATTTCTAAAGGGAATCCGTACATAATTTGAATTCGACACTTGCTGATAAACACTGTATTTTAATTTATCAGTATTGCGATTTTCGATATTATTACTTTTATAATAGCTTTTGACACTATTATAGCCTCAAAAACGTGGATGACGTGTATTTGTCCTTTCTTCCATAGCCGTATGCTGGTCGTTCGCCCGAAGAGCACAGTACAGTAACAAGGGCTCTGCCGACGTCCCCGGCGACGTTTGCTGAACTCAAATTGTCATTTTCGTAAGCGACTGTGACGTACTGCCAACGTACGATCGCGTCATTGACTCCAAGCGAGCCAATCGCTGCGACTCTTCGGCGTAAATCTCGAACGCCAAAATGAGTACGGCTTGGAAGGTGACTTCCCATCGATTTGATTCTTTTCCTTTCGAAGGACTGCGTACCGTACGTGAATGTCAAATATATATTCCATAGATGTCCTTCTCGTACGGATTTGGACATTTTAACGAAAACTACATAGTAGTCGTTTGATTCGCAGATTTCGTAAAATTCGTACAACTCAGATTGGACTGAAAATTATACGGACATTTAAAAAAAGTTGCTTCATTTGCGCTCGCGTATTTTTTGTGTCCTTCACTCCGTCTTCAGAAGGAAGCCGCCGTTGGAGACGCCGTAAATTCCGCCGCTCGCCGCTAGGTCGTTGCACTTTTCAGTTTTGCAATTTTGCTTCATTTGCGCGTGCGTACTTTTATGTGAGCGACGACCGGCGGAATTTATGGCATCTCGCACGCGTATTTTTATCTGATCGGAGAGCCGCGGAATTTATGGCATATCACACGAGTATATTATCATACCAGCGAGCAGCAGAATTTATGGCGTATTATACGTGTATATTTATCTGAGCGGCGAGAATCACAATTTGTGGCGTCTCGTACGCTTACTTTTATCAGAGCGGCGACCGTCGGAATTTATGACGTCTCGCACGCGTATTTTTATCTGAGCAACGAGCCGCGGAACTTATGGCATATCACACTTCTATATTTATCTGAGCGGCGAGAATCGGAATTTGTGGCGTCTCGCACGCGTATTTTAATCTGAGCGGCGAGCGTCAGAATTTATGACGTCTCGCAAGCATATTTTTATCTGAGCGGTGAAACGGAATATATGGCATATCACACATCAATATTTATGTGAGCGGCGATGTAATAGGATCTACTACCTCTCAGAAAAATCCCATTACTCCAACCAATTTCAACAACACATTCCACACATTGGAAAGTAAACATCCACATTAGAAAAACACTCACATAAGGAAAAACTTTATATAAGAAGAAGCTTCTGTTCACATCACATTAGGTTAGTCTATTGCCCTCATGGCTCAACCCTTCTTTTAGAAGTGTTTCCTCTACTCTCCACTCTTTAATAATCATATCTCTTATCTACTAAAACACTACTTAGTTAGTAAGAGATTTCAATGCACAAATGCAAATGCTCCAATTTGAATTTAATCGCTCAAGACCAAGATCAGCAGAAATTTCCACAAACTTTTCCCCAAAGGAAAAAGATGTCTACTCTCCTCTTACACTTAACTATTTATCCATCATCGCCCTGTACTAGCTAGGCCAGAGTCAAAGCTCCGTTTGAACATGCTTTTACTTCGGCTTAATCGGCAAAGACTCGGACTGACTAATGCAAAAACGTGCGAAATCTCTTACTAACTACTTAGCACTTTACTAACCAATCGAACGCTACGTTTCACTACGTAAAATTAACGTGCAAAAGTGCGCGCCAAACGGAACGCGACTTCCCACGATCATGCGTCACAAATTTCGAATGCGAAACTTCCGACAAAATTCCATTAAGTGAAAGTGACGTTTCGTACTAAAAATTGTACGAAACGAAGTACCATGCATAGTGAACATTTCATTATAACTTTATGAAACGCTCACGCAAAATTTTGGTACTATATTGACCCTTAACCAGTTTTAATGATACCCACCTATTATTTTGAACCCTCACTATCAACTAAGTACACCCATAATTATAACTTTTGAAATATAACTCCAAATCGCGTGTTTCTTTTGCGGACGTCTACCAAATTTAGTAATTTAAAATCAAAACTCCTAAAGACCCTTTTATAAACAAGTTCGATCCGCTATTACTGTTACATCATCCCCTCCTTATTTTATCATCCCCTCCTTATTTTTTAACTGACCTTAGTTAAAACACCTTTCATTCTCAAGACCAGACTTCTGTATTAATATCCATCCAATACACTTGCAAAAACTCAGATCTTTTATATTCTAAAGTCAATTCATCTTTTGGCCTCCCTAGATAGTGCACTTGCTAGAATATAGTATTGCTGACCTTGAACTTTTGACCAACCCAATCTATTACCCATCTGTGGACTTCAGGTTCTATAATTATTAAGGGATCCAATTCCAATTCTCCTTCCGTTGGTCAAAGATTCGCTGGTTTCAATTGGCTGATGTGTATTACTGGATGATTTTTTGTTGAAGGTGGAAAGTCCAATTTCGCACCAGCTGACGATATCATCTCGATTACAATAAATGGTCCAATGTACTTAGGAGCAAATTTCCTCGTAGGATCCGATTGTCCCTCGATATTGCACTTGTAATGAGTTGTATAAAGCCAAACAATGTCGTCTGTGCGTACCACCCAATCACCCCGTTTGCGGTTAGGATTTAATTCTTGCCTCCTTCGTGACTCCACTAATGCATCCCGGATAGTTTTCCAAACTATTTGAACGTATTCCCAAAACTCTGTTCCAGAACCTGTATTCTCATGAGTGACCCCTGTTATTAAGTCTATTGCTTCTCTAGGTTAGTATTCGTATGCACCTTCAAATGGTGAGAATCATGTACTAGCATGTTTGCATGAATTGTATGCAAATTCCATTATTGGTAGTTTAGGTTCCCATGTGTTCTGAACTCTTCTACAAACAGTTCTAAGCATTTCCTCCAGTGTACGGTTCATCCTTTCTGTCTATCTATTTGTCTGAGGATGGTAAGAGGTACTCATTTTCAATTCATTGCCTAAATTTTGTCGTAATTCTTTCCAAAATGCATACCTAAATTTAGAATTCTTATCACTGACTATAGACAAAGGGACTTCATGATGTCTAACCACGTTGTCAAAATATAACTTTGCAATATCTACAACTCAATAAGTAGTTTTGCAAGGGATAAAGAAGTTTTGCACGGGATAAAGATTGCAATTTTACTGAACCTATCGACAACGACTATGATGATGTCATTTCCTTTAGATGTAGCAGGCAACCTGACAATAAAATCCATACTAACAAATTCCCACAGTCTTTCAAAGATATCCAAAGGCTATAAGAGGCATGTAGGTTTTTTGTTACTAGGTTTACTTTGTTGGCAAAGGACACATTTACCACATGTTTTGACACCTATTTTGTCATCCTGGGCCAAAATAATCTATTTTGGAATCGACTAAGAGTTTTATCTCGACCTAGATGTCCTAAATGCTCATGAGCTTCCCGTAAAATTTGTTTTCTTAAGTTTCCCACTTCATGAATGCATAATCTATCCCCAAGTTGCAAATAGAGTAACCCATCCTCTAGACTAAAGATTTTGAAATGCCTCTCATTCAATGGGTCAGAATTCTCTCCCGAAATATTTTTGCAAATCACAGGAAAATAAGGATCTTTATCCTAACCATTTCTAAAAGTATTTAAAAACAATTCATCCTGGACCATAACAATTATTTCAAAACATCTACTTAAAAGATTTGCGATTACATTTGTCTTTCCAAAAATATGTTTGACATTCAATTTGAAGTATGCTAATTTTTGCATCCACCTAACCTATTTGCCAGTCATAATATGTGCATCACTTAATCTTTGAAAATAAGAGAGTGTAAATAAGAGAGTGTTTTATTATCACAGTGAACTGTAAATTCTTTATTATGCAAATAACAACGCCATTTCACCAATGGATAAACAATTGCAAGTAATTCCTTTTTTTTGTGCTGGATAGTTCTTTTCAACATCATTGAATTTTTTGGACTTAAAAGCAATAAGAAGAGAGTGTGTTCCAACTTTTTGAATTATGATTGCACCTAGACCTTTATCAGACCCATCTGTAGTGATCATAACTTCAAATTCCCCAGCAGGGTCAAGATTCACCAGTGTAGGGGTAGAGGTTAAATTCTCATTTAGTTCCTCGAATGCTCCCTCCTGATCAGCTCCCCACAAAAAGGTCTTCTTCTCCGGAAGTAAATTTGTCAACGACTCGGCGATCATACTGAAGTTCCTGTAATAAGTGGCCAATCCCAAAAACGATCCAACATCTGTGACATTCGTAGGTTATTTCCAATTTTGGATTGCTAAAATTTTGGATGGATCTGTTCCCCACTAACTGTGTGTCCCAAAAATAATCGTTCACTTTTAAGAAAGTTGGATTTTGAAAATTTTCCATATATTTTTCTTTCTCTTAACCTTTCCAACATTTTTCTTAAATGAATTACATGATTTTCTTTAGATTCACTGTAAATTAAAATATCATCTATTAACACTTGGAGAAACTCATCATTGTAATTTTAAAAAGTTTGGTTCATTAATCTTCGGTAAGTAGGTGGTGCATTCATTAAGTAGAATGGCATCACTATCCATTCAAAATGACCCACTCTAGTCTTGAAAGCAATTTTATCCACATCCTCAGTTCTAATTGGCACCTGATTAAAGCCACTACACATATCAATCAACGAAAGTAATTTAGCACCTTTTAAACGATCTTTCAAATCAGAAATTAATGACCCACTCTAGTCTTGAAAGCAATTTTATCCACATCCTCAGTTCTAATTGGCACCTGATTAAAGCCAATACACATATCAATCAACGAAAGTATTTAGCACCTTTTAAACGATCTTTCAAATCAGAAATTGAAGGTAATGGATACTTATCCTTCACATCTTCATTAGACTACGATAGTCAACACACATCCTCAACGTTTCGTCTTTCTTTTTGACAAAGAGAACTGGTGCTCCGTACGGTGATTTGCTGGGCTGAATATGTCCTTTCTCTAGAAGCTCTTTGATCTGTTTCTTTAACTCCTTCTACTCAAAGAAACAATGCTTATAAATTCTTTTGACAAGAGGGTTGCTTTTAAGTTGAAGGTTAATAACATGTTCCACATCTCGGGAAGGTGGTCTTCGTAAGGGTAAATCCCTTAGAAAAACATCTTGATAATCGAAAATTAAATCTTTAACAACAACATCAGCTGTATTAATGTCAATTACAAAATCAGATTTTAGTTTTTCGAGAGCTTTAGTGGTGTCTGATTTAGGGATGACATCAATGTTAGTGTTTTTTTCCCCCCTTTCATCAGTAACTACCTCGGTTACTAATAAAAACAAAGCATGATTTGTTTTATCTTTTAAGTGCTTTTTAAATTGTTTAGCAGATATCAAACCTTCCAATCCCAATCTGGTTTTGTAATTTATATGATTCCTATGGAATTTCTTAGGAGATAATGCTTGCAAAACCTTCTAACCATTTTCAGACTTCACTTTGAAGGTGTTAATTTCCCAATTAATTTGAGGATTGTGTTCAGTTAACTAAGGCTTTCCCATAATTAGTTCTTCACTTCCCAAATTCATAATTTCACACACAACTTTTATTTTATGACTCTGGATATCAACTTCTATCGTGTCAGTTGTAAGTCTAATGTGGACTTATTACCGTTTGCCACTTGAACATGTAAAGGTTTTTCCCTTATGACAGTAGAAGTTTGATTTTCTTATACAAACTTATATGAAATAAACCTGAATCAACCATTACTCTCAACTGTTTTCCTTCCACTAATGGCTTAAATCTAATCAAACTGTGTTTGGTGTCATCATTACTTAATTGTCCTAACATAGGTCTGTTGTTGAGAATTTCAACGGAATGATTCTTTAAACTAAGCAGTGTAGTGAAAAAGAATCATAATAAATTCTGCTATCCTAACTTTTCAATTCATTAATTTGCCCACCAATGTTAACTCTTTAACTTTTGGATCCGATTCAATCAACTGAGGACTTTAGTTAGTCCTTTATGTTTCCCATCTTCTAGGCTTCTTGGTCAGCTAAGTATAACGCAATATCTTCATGAAGACCTTCATTGACATCGACTGTTTTGAGAGAACCTTTATCTGTACAGTCTTTAGCGTAATGATTTGGACCTCCGTATTTGAAACAAGTGACCTTTTTCTTGGGTTTTATGCACTCCCTACTGAAATATCCCTCCTCTCCACAGTTATAATAATTAATCTTCTTCAATTGTGCACACTAAAATGCTCTATGACCCATTTTTCGACATATAGTGCATGTGGGTATGGTAAGGTTAGGTTTCTGATCATTAAGGCTTTGTTTAGGGCTCTTAATGTATCCCCCTCTATTGTTAAATTTGTTACCTGCATTAACACTTTGTCCACCTCTCTGACTTTCATTGAAGATGTTTTGCCTATTCACCAGACCAGCATTCAAACCCTCATCCACAAATTTCTCCTCATCTCAGTGTGATACTTCATTCAAATTACCCCTAAGTGATCGAGTCTCCCGATTGTACCCCAACTGGTCCTCTAATTCGAATGACTTATCTTGTAATTCCTTCAAATTATTAAAAAATTTGATGTTTTAGTTCTGATTTCAGTATAGGATTAGATAGTTCAAGAAATGCAACTTAGCCATTTCATCAATCAAACCCATAATATGAATGCTAGATGAGTCAAATTCCACAATGTAATCTTTCACCGATCCAGTCTACTTACAGTTCAACCACTTTTCTTCCATTCTGATTTATAAGTTACCGACAAGTAACGCGATTTGATCGCGGTTTTAATAGCTTCCCCATCAACATTATCAGGAATTAAATTAGACCTTCTTTGAGTGGAATACCAAATCTGAGCATCACCTTTCAGACAGCTAACAGCAAAAGAAGTATAATCGTCACGATCGCAATTTCTAGATTCTAAATAATACTCTATATGAAAAATCCAAGCATCCAACTCATCAATCTTCTTACCATCAAACGATGGTGCCTCACTAATAGTCAATTTTAGATCTCTTATCTTTTTAGGTCTATCATGATCATCCTCCCTAAAACTGGCATTCTTTTTACTACTTTCACCCTTTTGGTCATTAACATCATTCTTGGTCTGAATGAAGTTAACAACTTCGTCCAATTTTTCATTTGAAACATTTCCATTTTCTTTAAAAACTTTCAATTCACTTTTCCATTCGGAAATGGTTTCATCCACAGCAGCAGCGTGATTATTAAATATTTTGACCAATAGCAGTAGTACGCTTCTTCAACACATTCAAGTCATTATCGATTCCACATTTCCGTGCATGATTTGCCATTATAACACAATGAAATCAAGCAAAAGTAAAGATAAAATATGATTTCCCATAAAAATTTGTTGTAGATTTGAAGTCATCAAATTGCTCCAATCGAAGGCTTCCTCTCCTTATCAAATCCTTCGAAAATATCAAAATCTGTGAAATCAAAAAACGACATCGAAAGTAAGTTAGTGCAAGTTTAATTCTTCAATTTCCCAACATTAAAAAAAAAAGGTAAGAATTTCCCCACAAATTTTGTAAGGGCAAAATTGAAAGCACTCAAAGTAAGATTCAACCACAAATTTTGCAGCAACAAAATTGAAAACAATCAAAGGTAACAATTTAGGGTTCGAAAGGTTTTAAGTCATTTCTAGACTCCTTTGCTTTCGAAGAAGTAAAGTACTCCACTTTCATTCTCCTACATTAGCAAATTTCCAACTTCCCACTACATCAAGATCTTTTACTCTATAATCATCACATCCTCACCCTTCATGCCTCTACACATGAATCATTGCTAAGAGAAGGCAAGTTTGTTTGGCCTCTAGGTAATTGGAGTGAGATTTAGCGGTGGCTACACTGCCCTCCCCGCTTTAGTCCTGAGGACCTTAGCAGGCCCAACATCTAACCAGCGGCCGGTGGCAGTGTGGTCACTTAGTTTCCCTCCAATCCCCTACCACTCACATTATGGTTCCACCAACCCGGGTCAAAGCACCCTCACCGGTCACGACAGGTGATTTGCGGGTGAGCAAGCTTCTCTTTTGCTTTTAACCAAAGCTTTGATACCATATGTAATAGGATCTACTACCTCTCAGAAAAATCGGATTACTAGAACCAATTTCAACCACACAATCTACACATTGGAAATTACACATCCACATTGGAAAGACACTCACATAACAAACATTTGTTCACATCACATTAGCTTGGTCTCTTGCCCTTGTGACTCAACCCTTCTTTTTAAAGTGTTTCCTCTACTCTCCACTCTTAAATAATTTTATCTCATAACTAATATAACACTACTTAGTTAGTAAGAGATTTCAATGCGAAAATGCCAATGCTCCAATTTGGTTTTAATTGCTCAGGACCAAGATCAGCCGAAATTTCCACAAACTTTTCCCCAAAGGAAAAAGATGTCTACTCTCCTCTTACACTTCACTATTTATCCATCATCGCCCTGGACTAGCAAGGCCTGAGTCAACGCTCTGTTTGAACTGGCTTTTACCTGGGCCAATCATTGATCAGCAAGGACTCGAACTGACAAATGCAAAAACGTGCGAAATCTCTTATTAACTACTTAGCACTTTACTAACCAATCAAACGCTACATTTCACTACATAACATTTACGTGCAAAAGTGCGCGCCAAACGCAACGCGACTTCGCAAGATCGTGCGTCACAAATTTCGCACGCGAAACTTCCTACTAAATTCCCTTAAGTGAAAGTGACGTTTCGTACTAAAAATAGTACGAAACGAAGTACCGTGCATAATGAACGTTTCATTAGAACTTTATCGAATGTTCACGCGAAATTTCGGTATTTATTTGACCCTTAACCCATTTCAATAATACCCACCTGTTATTTAGACCCCCCACTGTCACCAAAGTACACCCATAGCTATAACTTTTGAAACATAGTTCAAAAATATGTGACCGTACGCCCATACAATATGCCTATTGTACGCAAAACATACAATATGCCATTAAGACCCATATTCTATTGGCCGCAAAATGAAATAAAATAGGAACAGGGTTGAGTTGCACATCGATCGATAGAAAATTAAAAGTCATGTCTAAATTTTGAAAAACTTTCGGACAAATTTTTTTTTTTCTGTGAGTTTTGAGGTATTTTTTATTTAAACTGTCAAATTTGCACGATCGGATGGTCGCTGATCAAAGTAGCGATCTAAGAAGATCACATGAAAAGTCCATAACAAAACTAACGATAGGCCTTACGTCCTCGTTATTTTTTTTTCGGGGTTTTCTTTCCTGTGGAATGTCATCCTACGCCATGTTCGTTTGCTAAAAAAATTCGTTTGGCGGAGTGCGCTGTAATATAATCGTACGTCAGATTCTTACGTTCGTACAAGAGTGTGCACAACGCACACACATACAGTATGCCTACTCTGCGCGAGTTTTGTGCCAAGTTTTGTGCGTCTACCAAAAGCCTACAAAAAAAACGCATACGTTTGAACTATGTTTTGAAATAAAACTCCAAATGGCGTGATTCTTTCGCGGACGTCTACCAAATTTAGTAATTTATAATCATAACTCCTAAATACCTTTTTACGAACAAGTTTGATCCGCTATTACTGTTACAGACGAGAATCGGAATTTGTGGCGTCTCGCACACTTATTTTAATATGAACGGCGAGCAGCGGTATTTATGGCATCTAGCACGCATATTTTTATCTGAGCGGCGAGCGCTTGAATTAATGGCATCTAGCACAAGTGTTTTTATTTGAGCGGCGAATGGCTGAATTTATGGCATCTCACACGCGTATTTTATCTGAACGGTTAGCCGCAGAATTTATGGCATCTCACACGCGTATTTTTATCTGAGAGGCGAGAAACGCAATTTATGGCATCTAGCACGCGTATTTTTTTCCGAGCGGCGAGCGGCATAATTTTTGGCATCTCGCACGCGTATATTTATCTGAGCGGTGAGCGGCTAAATTTATGGAATCTCGCACGCGTGCATTTATCTGAGCGGCGAGAGGCAAAATTTATGGCATCTAACACTCGTATTTTTATTCAAGTGACGAGCCGTGGAATTAACGACATATCACATGTGTACATTTATCTGAGCGGCGAGCGTCAAAATTTGTGGTGTTTTGCACGCTCATTTTTATCTGAGCGGTGAGCGGCGGAATTTATGCCATCTCGCACAAGTATTTCTATCTTAGCGCAAGCGGTGAATTAGTGACGTCTCGCATGCGTATTTTTATTTGAGCGGCGAATGTCGGAATTTATGATGTCTCGCACGCGTATTTTTATCTGAGTGGCGAGCGGCTGAATTTATGGCATCTCCCACGCGCATTTTTATCTGAGAAGTGAGCTACAGAATCTATTGCGTATCACACATGTATATTTATTTGAGAGGCGAGATTCAGAATTTGTGGTTTCTCGCACGCGTATTTTAATCTGAGCGGGATCGTCGGAATTAATGGCTTCTCGCACGCGTGTTTTATCTAAGCGGCGAGCGGCTGAATTTATAGGATCTCGCACGCGTATTTTTATCTAAGCGGCGAGCCGAGGAATTTATGGCGTATCACACGTGTATTTTTTTTATCTGAGCGGCGAGCCGAGGAAATTATGGCGTATCACACGTGCATTTTTATCTGAGCCGCGAGCATCCAAATTTGTGGCGTCTCGCACGTGTATTTTCATATAAACGGCGAGCGCGGGACTTTATGGCATCTCGCACAAGGATTATTATTTGAGCGACGAGCGGTAAGCGGTGGAATTTACTGCATCTCGCATGCGTGTTTTTATCTGAGCGGCAAGCCGCAGAATTTATGACATATCACACGCGTATATTTAACTGAGCAGGGAGCATCAAAATTTATAACGTCTTGCATGCGTATTTATTTCTGATGGGCAAAGGTTAGAATTTATGACGTCTCGCACGCGTATTTTTATTTGAGCGCCAAGGGGCAGAATTTTTGGCATCTCGCAGGTGTATTTTAATCTGAACGTAGAGCCTCAAATTTATGGCGTATCACACGTGTATATTTATCTGAGCAGCGAGCGTCATAATTTGTGGCGTCTCGCGCGCGTTTTTTTATCTAAGTGGTGAGCAGCTGAATTTAGGGCATCTCACACGTGTATTTTTATTAGAGCAGTGAGCCACAAGATTTATAGCGTATCACTTATGTATATCTATCTCAGCGACGAGAATCAAAATTTGTGGCGTCTTTTATGCTTATTTTAATATAAGCGGTGAGTGTTGTTTTTTATGGCATCTAGCACACGTATTTTTATCTGAGCGCTGAGCGCGGGAATTTATGGCATACCGCGCGCGTTTTTTTTTATCTGAGCGGCGAGCGGCGAAATTTATGGCATCTCGCACGCAGATTTTTATTTGAGCAGCGAGCGGTAAGCGGCGGAATTTATTCATCTCGCACGCGTATTTTTATCTAAGCGGCAAGCCGCAGAATTTATGACGTATCACATGCGTATACTTAACTGAGTGGCGAGCGTCAAAATTTATGATGTCTCGCACGCGAATTTTTATCTAAGCGGCGAACGTCGGAAAATATGACGTCTCGCACGAGTATTTTTATCTGTGCGGCGAGCCCCGCAATTTATGGCATATCACACATGTATATTAATTTGAGCGGCGTGCGTTGGAATTTGTGGCGCCTCGCGCGCATATTTTTATCTGAGCGCCGATTGGCGGAATTTCTGGCATCTTGCATGCGTATTTTTATCGGAGCGGTGAGGCGCGGAATATATGGCGTATAGCACATGTATATTTATCTAAAAGGTGAGAATCAGAATTTGTGGCGTCTCGCACGCATTTTTTAATCTGAGCGGCGAGCGTTAGAATTTATGGCATCTTGCACGCGTATTTTTATCTGAGCGGCGAGCGGCGGAATTTATGGCTTGTCGCACGCATATTTTTATCTAAGCGGCGAGTAGCTGAATTTAGGGCATCTCGCACGCGTATTTTTATTTGAGCAGTGAGCCGTGGGATTTATGGCGTATTACATGCGTACATTTATCTGAGGCGAGAATCGGAAATCTGGCGTCTCGCACGTTTATTTTAATCTAAGTGGTGAGAATCATAATTTATGGCATCTAGCACGCGTATTTTTATCTGAGCGGCGAGCAATGAGCAGCGTAATTTATGGCATCGCACCCGTATTTTTATCTGAGCGGCGAGCCGCAAAATTTATGGCGTATCATTGTGTATATTTATCTGAGCAGCAAACATCAAAATTTTTGGCGTCTCGCGCACGTATTTTTTTCTGAGCGGCGAGTGGCGGAGTTTATGACATCTCACACGCAAATTCTTATTTGAGCAACGAGTTGCTCAATTTATAGCATCTCGCACGCGTATTTTTAATTGAGAGGCGAGCCGAGGAATTTATGGCGTATCACACGTGTATATTTATATGAGCGGCGAGAATTATAATTTGTGACGTCTCGCACGCGTATATTAATCTGAGCGACGAGCGTCAAAAATTTATGGCATCTTGTACGCGTATTTTTATCTTAGCGGCGAGCGGCTGAATTTATGGCATCTCGCACGAGTGTTTTTATATCTCGGGGAGCAGCTGAATATATGGCATCTCACACGCATATTTTTATCTAAGCGGCCAACACTAAATTTATTGCATCTTGCACGCATATTTTTATTTGAGCGGTGAGCCGCGGAATTTATGGCGTATCACATGTGTATATTTATCTAAGCGGCGAGAACCAGAATTTGTGGCGTCTCGCACGCTTATTTTAATATGAGAGGCGAGTGTCGGAATTTATGGCATCTCGCACGCGTATTTTTATCTGAGTGGCAAGTGGCTGAATTTATGGCATCTCGCACGGGTATTTTTATCTAAGCGGCGAGCAGCTAAATTTATGGCGTATCACACATGTATATTTATCTGAGCGGTGAGAATCAATATTTGTGGCGTCTCACACGCTTATTTTAATCTGAGCGGCAAGCTGAGGAATTTACAACGAATCACACGAGTATATTTATTTGAGCGGCGAGTGTTGAAATTTATGACGTCTCGCAGGCGTATTTATATCTAAGCGGCGAAGGTCGGAATTTATGACGTCTCGCACGCTTATTTTAATATGTGATGCGAGCAGCTAAATTTATAGCATCTCGCACGCGTAATTTAATTAATGGCGTATCACACGTGTATATTTATCTGAGGGGCTGTAACAATAATAGCGGATCAAACTTGTTCGTAAATGGTATTTAGGAGTTTTGATTATAAATTATTAAATTTGGTAGACGTCCGCGAAAAAGTCAAGCAATTTGGAGTTTTATTGCAGAAGTTAAAACTATAGGTGTACTTAAGTGACAATGTGGGGTCTAAATAACAGTTGGGTATCAATGAAACCGGTTAGGGGTCAATATAGTATCGAAATTTTGCGTGAACGTTTCATAAAGTTCGAATGACACCTTCAGTATGCATGGTACTTCGTTTCGTACAATTTTTAGTACGAAACGTCGATTTCACTTAAGGGAATTTCGTAGGAAGTTTCGCGTGTCAAATCTGCGACGCACGATCGTGCAAAGTAGCGTTTCGTTTGTCCCGCATTTTTGCACGTAAGTTTTAGGTAGTGTAACGTAGCGTTCGATTGGTTAGTAAAGTACTAAGTAGTTAGTAAGATATTTCTCACGTTTTTCCATTGGTCAGTTCGAGTCTTTGCTGATCAATGATTGGCCAAGGTAAAATCTTGTTCAAATAGAGCGTTGCATTGGTCAGTTTGAGTCATTGCTGATCAATGATTGGCCCAAGTAATAGCCTGTTGAAACAGAGCGTTGACTTTGGCCTGGCTAGTCCAAGGCGATGATGGATAAATAGTGAAGTGTAAGAGGAGAGTAGACATCTTTTTCCTTTGGGGAAAAACTTGTGGAAATTTCGGCTGATCTTGGTCCTAAGCGATTAAAACCAAATTGGAGCATTGGCATTTTCGCATTGAAATCTCTTACTAACTAAGTATTGTTTCAGTAGTTAATAGATATAATTATTAAAGAGTGGAGAGTAGAGGAAACACTTTAAAAAAAGGGTTGAGCAACGAGGGCAAAACACCAAACTAAAGTTATGTGGACAGAAGCTTCTTCAAATATAAAATTTATCCTTATGTGAGTGTTTTTCCAATGTGGATGTGTATTTTCCAATGTGTGGAATGTGTGGTTGAAATTGGTTGTAGTAATAGGATTGTTTTAGAGGTAATAGATCCTATAACACATGGTATCGGAGTAGTGGTTAAAAGCCAAAGAGAAGCTTGCTCACCCGAATATTAAATGACGTGACCGGTGAGGGTGCTCTGACCCGGGTTGGTGGAACCATAATGTGAGTGGTAGGGGATTGGAGGGAAACTAAGTGACCACACTGCCAGCAGCGGATGGTTAGATATTAGGCGTGCTTAGATCCTTAGGACTAAAGCGGGGAGGGCAATGAAGCCACCGTTAAATCTCACTCCAATAGCCTAGAGGCCAAACAAACTTGCCTTGTCTTAGCAATGATTCATGTGTAGAGGCATGAAGGGTGAGGATGTGTATTTTTGGGACACATAGTTAGTGGGGAAGGTGTTAAAACAGATCCATCCAAAATTTTAGCAATTCAAAATTGGAAATAACCTACGAATGTCACAAAAGTTGGATCGTTTTTGGGATTGGCCACTTATTACAAAAAGTTTAGTAGGAATTTTAGTATGATCGCCGCGTCTTTGACCAATTTACTTCAAAAGAAGAAGACGTTATTGTGTGGAGCTGATCAGGAGGGAGCATTCGAGGAACTAAAAGAGAATTTAACCTCTACCCCTACACTGATGAATCTTGACCCTGCTGGGGAATTTGAAATTATGATCACTACAGATGCATTTGATAAAGGTTTGATAAAGGTAAAGGTGCAGTCATAAGTCAAAAAGTCGGCAAATACTTTCATTCTATTGCTTTTGAGTCCAAACAAATTCAATGATGTTGAAAAAAACTATCCAGCACAAGAAAAGGAATTACTTGCAATTCTACATGCATTGGTGAAATGGCGTTGTTATTTGCATAAAAAGAATTTACAGTGCACTGTAACAATAAAAACCTCTTTTATTTACAAAGATTAAGTGATGCATAGATTATGACTGGCAAATAGGTTAGGTGGATGCAGGAATTAGCATACTTCAAATTTAATGTGAAACATATTTTTGGTAAGACAAATAAAGTCGCTGATCCTTTAAGTAGATGTTTTGAAATAATTGTTATGGTCCAAATTGAATTGTTTTTACAAACTGTTAGAAATGGTTATGATAAAGATCCTTATTTTGCTGTGATTTGCAAAAATATTTAAGTGCTCGCCACTTAAATAGAAATATGCTCGCGAGACGCCACAAATTCTGACGCTCGCTACTCAGATAAATATACACGTGTGATACGCCATAAATTCCAAGGCTCTACGTTCAGATTAAAATACACGTGCGAGATGCCAAAAATTCTGCCCCTTGGCGCTCAAATAAAAATACGCGTGCGAGACGTCATAAATTCTAACCTTTGCCCATCAGAAATAAATACGCATGCAAGACGTTATAAATTTTGATGCTCCCTGCTCAGTTAAATATACGCGTGTGATATGTCATAAATTCTGCGGCTTGCCGCTCAGATAAAAACACGCATGCGAGATGCAGTAAATTCCACCGCTTACCGCTCGTCGCTCAAATAATAATCCTTGTGCGAGATGCCATAAAGTCCCGCGCTCGCCGTTTATATGAAAATACACGTGCGAGACGCCACAAATTTGGATGCTCGCGGCTCAGATAAAAATGCACGTGTGATACGCCATAATTTCCTCGGCTCGCCGCTCAGATAAAAAAAATACACGTGTGATACGCCATAAATTCCTCGGCTCGCCGCTTAGATAAAAATACGCGTGCGAGATCCTATAAATTCAGCCGCTCGCCGCTTAGATAAAACACGCGTGCGAGAAGCCATTAATTCCGACGATCCCGCTCAGATTAAAATACGCGTGCGAGAAACCACAAATTCTGAATCTCGCCTCTCAAATAAATATACATGTGTGATACGCAATAGATTCTGTAGCTCACTTCTCAGATAAAAATGCGCGTGGGAGATGCCATAAATTCAGCCGCTCGCCACTCAGATAAAAATACGCGTGCGAGACATCATAAATTCCGACATTCGCCGCTCAAATAAAAATACGCATGCGAGACGTCACTAATTCACCGCTTGCGCTAAGATAGAAATACTTGTGCGAGATGGCATAAATTCCGCCGCTCACCGCTCAGATAAAAATGAGCGTGCAAAACACCACAAATTTTGACGCTCGCCGCTCAGATAAATGTACACATGTGATATGTCGTTAATTCCACGGCTCGTCACTTGAATAAAAATACGAGTGTTAGATGCCATAAATTTTGCCTCTCGCCGCTCAGATAAATGCACGCGTGCGAGATTCCATAAATTTAGCCGCTCACCGCTCAGATAAATATACGCGTGCGAGATGCCAAAAATTATGCCGCTCGCCGCTCGGAAAAAAATACGCGTGCTAGATGCCATAAATTGCGTTTCTCGCCTCTCAGATAAAAATACGCGTGTGAGATGCCATAAATTCTGCGGCTAACCGTTCAGATAAAATACGCGTGTGAGATGCCATAAATTCAGCCATTCGCCGCTCAAATAAAAACACTTGTGCTAGATGCCATTAATTCAAGCGCTCGCCGCTCAGATAAAAATATGCGTGCTAGATGCCATAAATACCGCTGCTCGCCGTTCATATTAAAATAAGTGTGCGAGACGCCACAAATTCCGATTCTCGTCTGTAACAGTAATAGCGGATCAAACTTGTTCGTAAAAAGGTATTTAGGAGTTATGATTATAAATTACTAAATTTGGTAGACGTCCGCGAAAGAATCACGCCATTTGGAGTTTTATTTCAAAACATAGTTCAAACGTATGCGTTTTTTTTGTAGGCTTTTGGTAGACGCACAAAACTTGGCACAAAACTCGCGCAGAGTAGGCATACTGTATGTGTGTGCGTTGTGCACACTCTTGTACGAACGTAAGAATCTGACGTACGATTATATTACAGCGCACTCCGCCAAACGAATTTTTTTAGCAAACGAACATGGCGTAGGATGACATTCCACAGGAAAGAAAACCCCGAAAAAAAAATAACGAGGACGTAAGGCCTATCGTTAGTTTTGTTATGGACTTTTCATGTGATCTTCTTAGATCGCTACTTTGATCAGCGACCATCCGATCGTGCAAATTTGACAGTTTAAATAAAAAATACCTCAAAACTCACAGAAAAAAAAAAATTTGTCCGAAAGTTTTTCAAAATTTAGACATGACTTTTAATTTTCTATCGATCGATGTGCAACTCAACCCTGTTCCTATTTTATTTCATTTTGCGGCCAATAGAATATGGGTCTTAATGGCATATTGTATGTTTTGCGTACAATAGGCATATTGTATGGGCGTACGGTCACATATTTTTGAACTATGTTTCAAAAGTTATAGCTATGGGTGTACTTTGGTGACAGTGGGGGGTCTAAATAACAGGTGGGTATTATTGAAATGGGTTAAGGGTCAAATAAATACCGAAATTTCGCGTGAACATTCGATAAAGTTCTAATGAAACGTTCATTATGCACGGTACTTCGTTTCGTACTATTTTTAGTACGAAACGTCACTTTCACTTAAGGGAATTTAGTAGGAAGTTTCGCGTGCGAAATTTGTGACGCACGATCTTGCGAAGTCGCGTTGCGTTTGGCGCGCACTTTTGCACGTAAATGTTATGTAGTGAAATGTAGCGTTTGATTGGTTAGTAAAGTGCTAAGTAGTTAATAAGAGATTTCGCACGTTTTTGCATTTGTCAGTTCGAGTCCTTGCTGATCAATGATTGGCCCAGGTAAAAGCCAGTTCAAACAGAGCGTTGACTCAGGCCTTGCTAGTCCAGGGCGATGATGGATAAATAGTGAAGTGTAAGAGGAGAGTAGACATCTTTTTCCTTTGGGGAAAAGTTTGTGGAAATTTCGGCTGATCTTGGTCCTGAGCAATTAAAACCAAATTGGAGCATTGGCATTTTCGCATTGAAATCTCTTACTAACTAAGTAGTGTTATATTAGTTATGAGATAAAATTATTTAAGAGTGGAGAGTAGAGGAAACACTTTAAAAAGAAGGGTTGAGTCACAAGGGCAAGAGACCAAGCTAATGTGATGTGAACAAATGTTTGTTATGTGAGTGTCTTTCCAATGTGGATGTGTAATTTCCAATGTGTAGATTGTGTGGTTGAAATTGGTTCTAGTAATCCGATTTTTCTGAGAGGTAGTAGATCCTATTACATATGGTATCAAAGCTTTGGTTAAAAGCAAAAGAGAAGCTTGCTCACCCGCAAATCACCTGTCGTGACCGGTGAGGGTGCTTTGACCCGGGTTGGTGGAACCATAATGTGAGTGGTAGGGGATTGGAGGGAAACTAAGTGACCACACTGCCACCGGCCGCTGGTTAGATGTTGGGCCTGCTAAGGTCCTCAGGACTAAAGCGGGGAGGGCAGTGTAGCCACCGCTAAATCTCACTCCAATTACCTAGAGGCCAAACAAACTTGCCTTCTCTTAGCAATGATTCATGTGTAGAGGCATGAAGGGTGAGGATGTGATGATTATAGAGTAAAAGATCTTGATGTAGTGGGAAGTTGGAAATTTGCTAATGTAGGAGAATGAAAGTGGAGTACTTTACTTCTTCGAAAGCAAAGGAGTCTAGAAATGACTTAAAACCTTTCGAACCCTAAATTGTTACCTTTGATTGTTTTCAATTTTGTTGCTGCAAAATTTGTGGTTGAATCTTACTTTGAGTGCTTTCAATTTTGCCCTTACAAAATTTGTGGGGAAATTCTTACCTTTTTTTTTTAATGTTGGGAAATTGAAGAATTAAACTTGCACTAACTTACTTTCGATGTCGTTTTTTGATTTCACAGATTTTGATATTTTCGAAGGATTTGATAAGGAGAGGAAGCCTTCGATTGGAGCAATTTGATGACTTCAAATCTACAACAAATTTTTATGGGAAATCATATTTTATCTTTACTTTTGCTTGATTTCATTGTGTTATAATGGCAAATCATGCACGGAAATGTGGAATCGATAATGACTTGAATGTGTTGAAGAAGCGTACTAGTGAAATTGGTCAAAAGATTTAATAATCACGCTGCTGCTGTGGATGAAACCATTTCCGAATTGAAAAGTGAATTGAAAGTTGTTAAAGAAAATGGAAATGTTTCAAATGAAAAATTGGACGAAGTTATTAACTTCATTCAGACCAAGGATGATGTTAATGACCTAAAGGGTGAAAGTAGTAAAAGGAATACCAGTTTTAGGGAGGATGATCATGATAGACCTAAAAAGATAAGAGATCTAAAATTGACTATTAGTGAGGCACCATCGTTTGATGGTAAGAAGATTGATGAGTTGGATGCTTGGATTTTTCATATAGAGTATTATTTAGAATCTAGAAATTGTGATGGTGACGATTATACTTCTTTTGCTGTTAGCTGTCTGAAAGGTGATGCTCAGATTTGGTATTCCACTCAGAGAAGGTCTAATTTAATTCCTGATAATGCTGATGGGGAAGCTATTAAAACCGCGATCAAATCGCGTTACTTGTCGGTCACTTATAAATCAAAATGGAAGAAAAGTGGCTGAACTGTAAGTAGACTGGATCTGTGAAAGATTACATTGTGGAATTTGACTCATCTAGCATTCATATTATGGGTTTGATTGATGAAATGGCTAAGTTGCATTTCTTGAACTATCTGAATCCTATACCGAAATCAGAACTGAAACATCAAATTTTTTAATAATTTGAAGGAATTACAAGATAAGTCATTGGAATTAGAAGACCAGTTGGGGTACAATCGGGAGACTTGATCACTAAGGGGTAATTTGAATGAAGTATAACAGTGAGATGAGGAGAAATTTGTGGATGAGGGTTTGAATGCTGGTCTGGTGAATAGGCAAAATATTGTCAAGCTTGAGTGCTTTTCAGACACACTTCTATATTACCGAGGATTTCCGTACCCTTCCGACCCGTACTATTCTCAGATTTCGGAGAAGCCCGCACAACTTGCCAGAAGGATTGAAGTATTTCCTCTACTGAACAAGACGCACTTTGTTTCGTACCTAACGGAGGCTGGACGACAAAGTTCTACCGTCTGAAAGATCGCAGTTCCGTCACATAGTACTAGCTTCCACCAGCCCTAGTGGAGGGTACATTGTGGATTGCCACGTAGACTTCCGGACTGTAATCTAGATTTTGCTGTTAGCTGTCTGTAGCAATTCAGTTCAGATTCAGCTGACCAATGGTTAATTAATTACATTAAGTCAAAGCTTGGCACTTCCGTGTCTTTTTAGTACTTTGTCTTAAAAACTGTGGAAGAAATAATAACTTCCGGCTACGGATCTAGCCGTGGTCAGAGGTCCAACTTTTTGCCCCAAGAGTACTACACATTATTTTGTCTTATGTCAGTTTGTTTGCCGTCGCTTGTCGCTCATTGGCTAATAGCGTAGGTTTGACTTTTGGACCTGATTTTGGACAAACTTTGATGTATAAGGCGCTTGGGGCCGAAGGAGACAGGTTGCTTTTCAGTACTGTCTCCTGTGAAAACCCTCAAGAATTCCAACAAACCTTCTTTTCGAGAATCTTTATGTTGTTTGACTCTATTGCCATCTCTATTTTGGATTTCTCCATTTTGGGAATCATAGTTCGGGCTGGTGGTTGGCACTACCGTCCCTTTGGGTGATTTTTGGATTTTTCGCTGCTTGAAACTGAAAAGAGGCTAGTCGGTTCTGAGCTGCGGACACCGAGGGTTGAAAGAGTTCCATACCTATTTACACTGCCATCAAGAGAGATTTCGCCTTTCTCCCATTGTCATCGTAAATTGTCGGGGTATGTTAAGCTTGCTTTGCAATCTTTTATATCTTCTATCTTATATTTTATTTCTGTGGTCAAGGTGATATTGTTAAATCTGAAACAACCATTCCTATTTATTTTTATATGTCCACGTGGTAGTGCACTTATGTCTTCACTTTTAGTCTCTTTTGCTTTGGCGGGGACTTCCTGGGGTAAAACTGCAATTTCCTGGCATCGAAACAGTGGGTTTTGAGGAACGAATGCTATAGACTTCCTGTGGAATAAGCACAGTACTGAAAATCAACCCTGTCTCCTTCGGATTAGAGGGGATAGGAGCTTTTTTGACTTTAGAAGATCTCTTGGCGGAAGCGAGTATTGTTTTCTGTCGTTAATTCCTCTTTCGAGACCTTCGTCATCATGGGGGGAGGTGAAGCTCAAGATAAGAATCTCTGTGGTGCCAGGCCGGAAGAACGGGCGAATCGAGAAGCGGTGGTATCAGAAGAAGAGTCACAGGTTCCCGAAGAATCTGTCCCCTTCACCTCGCCTGCCAACATAGAGCGGTTTCTCCAAGGGATAATGCCTGAGCCTGTTAGGGTTCAAACTCCTCCAAAACCACCCGAACCACAAACTTCGCCCCCATCTCCTCCTAGCCTCACTCCTGAACATTTTCCCTCCTTGGCGGAGGCCTCCAGAACCTTTGCCGAGGAAAGAAAGGAGTCCACAGCACAGGCTCAAGAAAGAAACCAAGTGTTACCCCGGGCCAGGCCAAAGAGGCAAGCTCAGCGAGAGCCCCTTTTGGGTCCCCTTCCGGAGGTTGCGCTTCACACCAGATCAAAGATTCCCCGGGCCGAAATTCAGATTGACCCTGCGGTTTTGACGGATCCCAGCCGCCCTGGTCGAAAGGAACTCCTTGCTCTTCATGATCTTCATGAACTGAAGGTTAAGCAGGAGTTGGAGCAAAGAGTGTCTCGGTCGAATCGACCTTGGGTGGTTAAACTAGTGGGAGGGGTAGTGGAGATTCTAAGTAGCTCTTCAGAGAGTGGTTCCTCCTAGTCCTTGCGAGAACGGCCCAAGAGGGCTCCTCCTTCTCGCCCTCCTCCATCTTCTTCCCAAGACAATGCAGCAAGCCGACCGTCCCGGGGGCGCCCAGCTTCGAGGTCTCGTAGGAGAGCAGGTGGAAGCGATAGCGCGGTTCCAGAGCCGGGGAGGGGGAAGAAGTTTGACCACAGGGATAGCAAGGGTAGATTTTCACCTATTCCCAAAGAAGAACCTTCCCCAACGCCAGTGCCAGTCTCCACCGAGTGATCTACCCCTCCGGCACCCTGGATCCGCCTTGATGGAGGGTTATGGCGACCCAAACCCACTAACCTAGAGGTTCCGGAAACCGAACCAGAAGAGTTGTCCGAGGGATTGTTTCGAGCCAGGCCTACAGATCCAAAAATTCTAGGAGCAGGGATAGCTGATCTGACCGGAGTAGTGGAAAGGGCTAAGGAACTAGTGGAAATTTTAAAATGTCAGGGCTCGGCTATAGCGGGGACTAGACCCGTTAGAGTAGATTGGGAAGCGTTGGAGGAAGAACGGAGAAAGTTGTGGGAGCAGGAATTGAATCTCATCCTGGAAGCTAGGCGGAGGTCCAGTGGGATCCTCAGTGGGCGGATCCCTCCAACACTAGTAGCGGAAACCCCGCCCAGAGCTCCACCCCAGGCTCCTCCTTCGGAGATTGGTCAGAAACCTCCTCTTCAGCGGGAAGAGGGGGCAGACACAAGACCTAATATTAGGGGTTTTGGGTGCAAATTTATCATCTGAACTCGAAGCGGCTCCGCGGGAAGAGCCTACTTTTGTTTCGGTGGAGGTTTCTGAAGCTGTTGAGGCCTTAGTGGAGTTACGACCGGACAAAAGAATTCACATCCCCTCGAGACCGTCTACACCTCCTTCTCCTCCACCCAAACTGTCCCTTGATCCTCCTCCTTTCCCTCCTCATCCTCCTACTTCCCACTCCGAGGCTCCGGCAGCAGAACCCCGGGACAATCCCATCTCCTCTCCATCTCCTTCCGTTTCTCTTACTGGAGCCCACCCAGGGTCCCCAGGTCCGCTGACTTTACCCTATAAGTACGACGTATACTCCCCTCCTCACCGGCGTTCCCCATCCTCTAGTTCTGGAACTCCTCCACCTGAAACCTCTAGAAAAAGGCCTCGAAAACCGACCCCGTTAAGGAGACAGACACCTTCTCCCCAGAACCGGCCTTCATCTCCATCTTCTTCTCCATCCCTACCCGAATATCCACCTGCAAACCGACCTCGGCTTCACATCACGTCCACGGAAACAGTTCTCCGGGACGAGCGATACTCTAGTGGATATAGAGGGGTTGATATAGGGGAGTGGTCCCCTTCTTCTTCAGTCGGACAGACAGGCCCACGGATATCCTCTGCACCAAGAGAATCATCAAGGAATACCCTTCCTCCTACAACATTTCTAGGCACGGGTACTTCCTCTGCTGTAGGAGATTCCACACCTTACAGGGCAACACCTCCTACCGGAGGAGGAGTCGGATCCATTCCCAAGGAAGAGGACCTAGGAGCCACTTCGCCAGCCCAGTTTGTCAGTCCCACCAGACCTTCGTTGTCGCAGTTCACACATTCGGCAGAGGAGGAAAAAGAAATGGGGGACATCCGAATCTTTACAGGAGATAGCTCTGGGATAGCTTTCTCTGATTTCGAATTGTTGTGGAAATCCTTCACCCAATCTGAAATTAACAAGTACAGGGGAGGAGCTATTCCTGACGACTTCAAAATAACTCTCTTTCCCATGATGGTCAACTACCTCTCTGGAAGGGCGTTGGCAGATTATAAGGAGCGTCAACCTCTCTTGATGGCTCCAAGCATCAAAATCTCAGATCCGGCCCTAGATGCAGAAGTTTTACGAGCGGAGGCAGATTTGGCTGCCGCAGCGGTGACCCCTGAACAGCTACCTTCACCGATGATATGAAGTTGCAGGCCCAAGGGAGGGCCTATGTTAACCAGCAGCAAGCAATTCAGGCAGCTCGGGCTGCAACTCGTATGGTGGCGAATCCTACCCCTTGCACCACTCTTCTAAACATCTGGAGACTCCTCTACACCGAGAGGAACGAATCAGCCATCAAGGAATTCACAGAATTCCGGTGTTTGAAGAATGAGACGCCTCATACACTCTTTAACCGCCTCTATAGTCTTTATCAGAAGACTAAACTGTCTACCATTGACCTTCCCGCAATGGCGACCAAGTATTTCATTGCTGTGCGTAATTCCTTTGGACCGACAAGGCATACTGCCTTGGATAACTGGATCGCAGGACAGGCCATCCAGGACATAAGTCCCTCGGCCAAGGACATATCCCTGGTGGCCATGAAGTTATACGACCACTTCGTTCACAGTGAGGCGAGAGAAAAAGCCGTGACCGGCAAGGCAAGAGCGAATTTTGTAGGATTCGCCGGTGAAACTTCCTTAAGTGGGGAAGAACAAGCGGAACTCCAAGCTTTGCGGAAGCTTAAAGGGAAGCAAGTTGTGGACAACGGGCTAGAACATGCAATGGGGGCCGATGATCGGCTGATTCTGTATAATTGCCAAAATTGTCAACAACCTGGACATGGATAGAAACGCTGCAGCAGGAAACTCAAACCGGAGCTAGCCCTCAAGTTGAAAGAATGGGAGGTAGAGCGTTCAAAAAGGAGCTAGAAGCAGCATGAAGAAAGGCTCAAAGCAGGGGGGGGGGGAGAGAACACCGATCACAAAGAACAATTACCGACCCACTCTAAGAGCGAAACTTTGAAAATGTCCCAGTCCCAACTGCGGCAAATCAAACTGCCAAAGTTTGACGATGCTCAGATCTCCAACGAGATTCGAAGCAAGTATACCACTGAGGGTCACAAAAGCCAAGCCTGTGGTTTTATGGGGCACAAGAAGGGACAATGTTTCCGGAAAAAAGGGATACCTAAGGAAATGATGCAATTCGCTTTGTTCACGGGAGGAGAAGAGACTGCCGTTAACCCTCCTCCCCTACAACTCCTTTATCCTTGGGAGCGCCCAGTGCTGCCTACACCAATGACGCCGGAACCATTAACCAGTGCTCCCGCAAGAGTTACACCAGAGATAATAATCCAACAGCAGAGTCAGCAGATGGCTGCCATGGCTGCAGAATTGGCTTCACTTCGATTGGGGTCGACTTACTGACCTGCTCCTCTTACGGCAGCGCAACGACTCCAAAGACAGAAGCAAGAGTTACTACAAAAGCTAGCGGAGCTTGAGCTTCAAAGCACATCGGGTGTTAATGACGATGATTTAATGGGCTGGGATTTGGAACCCCCAAATGCCCACCATGCAAACAGTTTCTTGCACAGAGCATGGAATGTTGGAGTGGGAGATGGTCGTAGACAACTCCGCTCCTCAACCTCGGATCAAAGGAGAGACAGGCGGAAAATGGGCCAAAAGGACCACAACCGGAAGGCCACCGGGCCTTTGTCTTTCACGCCCAGGGTAGTCATTCTGAACAGTGACATAGGCCTTGGGATCAAGCCCACTCAACCCCCTCCTCTTCCTCCTCAACCTAAATTGCCTCCCGGTTTCGAAAATTACAAGAAAGAGAAACTACAGCAGGAGACAAAATCACTGGAAGAGGACAACCAAAGTACACAAGATTGGTTTGAACGGTTTATGGCCGAACGCCCAAACGAAGATGCACCAAAAAATTCACCCGTACCCGATTCCGGTTCTGAAACTGATGGCAACGAAGAGATAGAACCGGATCAGGAACAAAATTCGGCAACATCCTCCCCAAAAGCTCCGCTCCATTCCTCCAAGCCTGTTGTTATACTGGACCGGCATTTGATGCCTTATGCCTTGACCCATGTCAAGACCCTTGCTTCCTCCCATAATCTACCCGAAGAGATCCTCATTCAGGCCCTGGGAGAAGAGATCCATTCTGGAAAAGACAAAGTCGACAGGGTGACACTACCCACGGCGGTATACTTGTCTTCAGATCCTAAGACCCCTATGGCGGATAGGGACTACAAAACTTTGTCTGTGGCACTCATTCTAAACCGGACCAGGAATTTCAAACTGAACAGGTACGGCGGGTATCAGGACACTGTGGTGGATACCGGAGCACTTCCCAACCTCATCACTACTTCTGCATTGGAGAAAATGTCGGAAGAACTCAGACCCCAGATCTGCCCGAGTAACATCTGGTTGAGCATAGTCAGCAGCGGCAATTAGCCAGTCCATGGGATCATCAAAGCCATGGACATTGAATTTTCCGATGATGCGGGACAGAAGGTCAAAATTGGACTTCCTTTCTTAGTGGTAGAAGGGAATCAGTTTGAAATTCTGTTGGGAATGGCAACTTAGACCCGCATGAATATGAGTTTGAGTGTTTGGAAGGAGCAATGTACAGTTCGGGACCCAGGAAATCCCGAAGGAACCAAAGTTGTGGTTCCTTTGGATTTATGGAACCGGGGAAAGACCAATGTTCTGGTGTCTGGCTGTTACCCCGTGTATTCTACCACCTCTCGGGCGGAGCTGTTTGACAGTTCCACAGATATTGCCGAAGACATCTAGCAATTCCCGATTTCCAAGCAGTGGGAGAGAGAATACACAGACAGATTATTGCAGGTGGCACACTCCGGCGGGGAGTGGATCAAACATTCTAGGCCTTACTATTACCGAAAACAGATTCGACGATCCAGTCAGATGCTTTCAAAACTAAGACTGGGAGCGAGGACTTCAATCGACAAGTGGTGTCATTGACAGTCCCAGACTCCGGACTTCGGATTTAATCTTTATTTTCAGGAATCAGTTCTGATTTGGAGGTAGTTTTAAAGGCAGGGTATCGAGTGGAGTCATACACAGCAGAGGAAATTTCACCGGAAGCGCGAGCTGTCAGCAAACACCGCCTACATCAACTGCACCGCTTATATCCTCAACAACTTCTAGTGTCTTCCATTTCCAAAGCTCACTGGAGTCTTCCCCAGAATGTAGATAATATAATGGCACCTCATTTAGCTACTCTAGGAAGAGTAGATCTGGTTGTGGCGGGATGGCCTTGTCAGGGATACTCCCTAGCACGACAAAGAAGAGGGCATCAGGACCACCGAAGTGGAACCTTCTATCAGATGATTACATTGATATCGTGGATTCAACAGCTCCAAGACACACCAGTGGGGTACATTCTGGAGAATGTCCACCCGGGGGATGATAAACGAAAGCAGGTTGCAAAAAGTTGGAATCAGGTAACCCGTATTCTGGAAGCTCCTTTGGTTTTTGACGCTGCTCAATTGGGATCTCGAGCGCACAGACTCCGAGGATATTAGACCAATATGATCCCTCTTCCAGTCCTCCGGCAACTGTTGGAGACACAAACCCCCGACCCCCAAATTTTAGTGCAGCAGATACTTGGAAAAGGGAGAATGGCGACACCTGTAACAAAACCGGATCGTACACCTTTCTTACAATGTAATATCCCCGGATTCCCACGTCAAGCACTCACCACGTTGGTATCTTTTCCTCACAGTCACGCCTACCGGAAAGGAGCAGCTGGAATGATTTTTGACAGCAAGGAAAGACTTTGGACAGCACCAACAATATCACAACGAGAACAGGCAATGGGATTTCATCCGGAAACCACGGCAGCACCAGGTATTTCAGACCTACAGCGGTGCAGCCTCATAGGGCAAAGCATGGATTCAAATGCCATTACATGGGTTGTAAAGCATGCTCTTGCGTATTCCAGTCTCCACGCTCCAGATTCTCACAGAAATTACCTTCAAGCTCCACAGTTACTGTCCATGCAAGCAACTTTGCAGCTTGAGGGGGGGAGAGAAAAGAGAAAAATTGTACACCCGAGAGTTCTTTCAGCGGGGGGAACATGAGCTCAGAAGGAGACAGCTTAGCGGAAGTTGTCAGCAGTAAAGTATTATCCAGAGGAACAGAGGCAGATCAAAGGTTGGGCTAGAATTTGACATCAACCTCTGGGGAAGACCACCGGAAGCTTGGGCTGCGGTTGAGCTGGGAAAAATGGACTAGACTCTGGGGGAGCAGCTGGACCCTCAGCAGAAAGAAGAGCTAACAGAACTCTTGGCTAGAAACACTCTGCTTTTCTCATGGTCCGAAACAGATGTCGGAATCTACAAAGGAACCCCCTTTCGGATAGATTTGATCGACGAAACCGCAACGGTTTGGCAGAAACAATCTCCTCTCAGCTTCAAAGAGAAAGAGTTTATTATTGCAAAGGTTCAAACTTTGGTGGACGCAGGGTTGGTTCAGGAAATTACCGGACTACATGGGTTTGCTTCCCCCACAGTTCTCCCTCCTAAGAAGGATTCATACGGGAAAACTGTGGACTTCCGAATGTGTGGGGACTACCGCATGTTGAACACGGCCACCATTCCTGACCGGTACCTAATGCCAACTCCGGAAGAGATATTCGACTCTCTTGCTGGGGCAACTATATTCTCCACACTGGACATGAAGAATGGTTTCCACCAGATTGCCATGTAACCAAACCACCGGGAGAGAACGGCATTTTGGGCCGGATCCAGACTTTATGAGTGGATTTACATGCCTTTCGGACTGAAGAATGCACCAGCAAAGTTCCAACGGGCCATGGACGAAGCGCTCCGAGGAATCGATTGTGCCTGATGCTACATCGATGATGTGATAATATTTTCCAAGACCTTTGAAGAAACACCTAGAGCATATCCAGATCGTTCTCCGGGCTCTTCAAGCAGCGGGCTTGAAATGTCACCCGGGCAAAGGTATTTTTGGAGTGCAGAAAATCATTTACCTCGGACATGAGGTAACTCCTAGGACATTGGGTCCCCATATAGTGAAGGTTGCAGTCCTCGACGCTCTTCCTCCCCCGCAGGACATTTCTGCCTTGCGCACCTTTCTCGGCTTGGCTAACTATTATCGCAGGTTTATTCCTGAGTTCATTAGTCACGCCTAACCCCTCAATAAGCTATTACGGAAAGATCAAGAATGGCAGTGGGCCGAGGAACAGCAGATCGCTTTCCAATTCTTGAAGGATGCCCTGAAGCAGCACCCAGTGCTCCGGATGCCTGATCACCAGAGGCCTTTCCTCCTTTACACTGATTGGAGCAGGTTTGGATTGGGAGCTGTTTTGGCTCAAGTTGACAACGCAGGTGCCGAGTATGTGGTGGCTTACGCCAGCCGGAGCAATAACCGAGCTGAGGGAAATTATAGCAGTTATCATGGGGAGCTTCTTGCCGCGGTTTGGGCCATCTAGCATTTTAGACCTTATTTGTACGGGGTCCATTTCACACTAATCACCGATCACCAACCCTTCAAGTGGATCATGGAAAATAGTAAGTTGACCGGCAAACTCGCCACATGGGTTCTTATCCTGCAGGAATATGATTTGAGCATTGTCCACCGGGCAGGGGAAATTCATGGGAATGCCGACGGACTGAGCCGAAACCTCGATCCTTCTACCATGGATTCCACCGGGGCTCGGCACGACGAGGATCCGGAAATCAGTTTGGGACTCATTCGAGCATCCTCTGCCTTCATTTGGCTTCTTCCATCTGGGGGGGAATTGTCAACTTTTGCAGCAGATGTTGAGGGGCAGGCACCCATGGGAGCCGGATAGAAAGACATTTGGAATGACTCCGAAGCTCTCCAATCTATTCAGCAGGGATCCCCTCTTCCCCACTTGGCTGGAATTCAATTATCCGGAGTTCAGACCCGGATGGCGGCGTATGAGTGGGACCGAGGAGTGCTCCTCGGGAAATGGACATACGGTACTAGGAGAGTGGTTCCTCCTCCCTCTGATCGAGAAACTCTGATTACCAATCTCCATAAACAATGTGGACACTTCGGACAGAAGCAAACCACTTTGTTGGTTACAGGCTCTCACTGGTGGCACGGGATGCGGGCCCAAGTCAACCGAATTGTACAGACTTGCTCTTCTTGCGATCGAGTTAAGGCAGCTTTTGACAAAAAGGGCGCGACTGAGCTCCATTCTCTTCCCATCACGGGAATGTTTTATCGGTGGTCTTTCGATCTTTTGGGACCTCTTCCGACCTGGAGACGTGGGAATCGTTTCGTTCTGGTCATGATTAAACATTTCTCAAAATTAATAGAGCTTGTGGTCGTGCCCCGAAAAGAGTCCTAGTCCATTTCCGACGCCTTTCTGCAGAGAGTCCTGTCACAGTTTGGGGCGCCAGCAGAGGTTCTAACCGACCAGGGATCAGAATTCGCCGGAGAATTTACCAATCTTTTGGAGAAATGCCTCATCGACCATCGACTTACCAGCCGCGACCACCCCCAAGCCGACGGTTTGGCCGAAAGGTGCGTACAGACAATGAAGCGGTCACTACGGAAATATGCAGTTGAAGAGGACTTGGGAGAGTGGGACAGAAGGGTGCCTTGAATTGCCATGGGATACCGATTCAGCAGACAGGCTTCTCTTCACTCCTACAGCCTTTACTTCATTTTATTCACACGACATCCCATTTTGCCCGAGGCTGCCTCTGCCCAAGCGGTGGTCCTCCCGGCAATGGATGACAAGGGAACTGTCGAAAAACTGATCGCCGACCGTGCCAAAATTTTCCACTGGGAGATGCCTCTCGCCATGGGGAATTTACAGGCGGCACAACACCGGGATCAAATATGGTATTCCCAGCGCCGGAGCGGAGATTATGTGCCCCGACAACGACGATTTATGTCGGGAGACTTTGTTTATCGCATGCGACAGAAAAAGGACACGCTTGACATTTCTGCCGGGCAGGTGATCTTGAAAGTGGTGGAAGTTTCAAATAACGGAGTTCTGACTTTGGAAGGGAAAGATGGACGAAGAATTAAAGAGAATCAAATCAATGTGGCCCCTTGTCACCTCCGAGGATTAGAAGACGACCCCACTTACCACTTGACTTACTTTGCCGATCCTCCTTCCTGTTCATCATCTTGCAACTTCTCCTCCCAGCAGCAAGACATCTTGGTCTGCCATCAGTGCGGGCAGTGCTGGCATCCAGCTTGTCTCCCCTCCTCATGGGAACCACGCCCTCGATCACCTAGTCCATGGTTCTGCAGGAACTGTGAATTGGGCGGGTAACTATTTCTTTTTCTTAGTCACGGTTGACTAAGAGGGGGGGAAATTGGGGCACCGACCCGATTACCGAGAACCCAACCCCTTTCCCCGGCTTAATGGGGAAAGTAAGGGGGAGGGGAGATCTTTTCGCCTTCCCATGCACTCATCCCTATTCCCTATCCTTGTGCCTCTCCTATCTGTGCATGCATTCCTGTTGGGAGGGATGGGGTCAGCAGTGGGCATTATAATTATTATGGGAAGCATTCGCATTGGTGGGTTCTTTGCAGGACGCCGAGACCGGCCATTCCGGGCAGCGGGCCCTTCCCTTGTGTTACTCTGGCACGCTCGACAGCTGTCAAGCTCGAGTGCTTTTCAGGCACACTTCTATATTACCAAGGATTTCCGTACCCTTCCGACCCGTACTATTCTCAGATTTCGGAGAAGCCCGCACAACCTGCCGGAAGGATTGAAGTATTTCCTCTACTGAACAAGACGCACTTTGTTTCGTGCCTAACGGAGGCTGGACGACAAAGTTCTACCGTCTGAAAGATCGCAGTTCTGTCACATAGTACTAGCTTCCACCAGCCCTAGTGGAGGGTACATTGTGGATTGCCACGTAGACTTCCGGAGTGTAATCTAGATTTTGCTGTTAGTTGTCTGTAGCAATTCAGTTCAGATTCAGCTAACTAGTGGTTAATTAATTACATTAAGTCAAAGCTTGGCACTTCCGTGTCTTTTTAGTACTTTGTCTTAAAAATTGTGGAAGAAATAATAACTCCCGGCCGCGGATCTAGCCGTGGTCAAAGGTCCAACTTTTTGCTCCAAGAGTAGTACACTTTTTTTTGTCTTATGTCAGTTTGATTGCCATCGCTGGTCGCTCATTGGCTAATAGCGTAGGTTTGACTTTTGGACCTGATTTTGGACAAACTTTGATGTATAAGGCGCTTGGGGCCGAAGGA
Source organism: Zygnema cylindricum (assembly GCA_037447655.1). NCBI lineage: Eukaryota > Viridiplantae > Streptophyta > Zygnematophyceae > Zygnematales > Zygnemataceae > Zygnema > Zygnema cylindricum. The sequence continues at coordinate 76,891 of JBBHKE010002306.1, forward strand.
GACAGGTTGCTTTTCAATACTGTCTCCTGTGAAAACCCTCAAAAATTCCAACAAACCTTCTTTTGGAGAATCTTTGTGTTGTTTGACTCTATTGCCATCTCTATTTTGTATTTGTCCATTTTGGGAATCATAGTTCGGGCTGGTGGTTGGCACTACCGTCCCTTTGGGTGATTTTTGGATTTTTCGCTGCTTGAAACTGAAAAGAGGCTAGTCGATTCTGAGCTGCGGACACCGAGGGTTGAAGGAGTTCCATACCTATTTACACTGCCATCAGAGAGATTTCGCCTTTCTCCCATTGTCATCGTAAATTGTCAGGGTATGTTAAGCTTGCTTCGCCATCTTTTATATCTTCCATCTTATATTTTATTTCTGTGGTCAAGGTGATATTGTTAAATCTGAAACATCCATTCCTATTTATTTTTATATGTCCACGTGGTAGTGCATTTATGTCTTCACTTTTAGTCTCTTTTGCTTTGGCGGGGACTTCCCGGGGTAAAACTGCAATTTTGTGGCATCGAAACAGTGGGTTTTGAGGGAACGAATGCTATAGACTTCCTGTGGAATAAGCAAATTGGGGCACCGACCCGATTACCGAGAACCCAACCCCTTTCCCAGGCTTAATGGGGAAAGTAAGGGGGAGGGGAGATCTTTTCGCCTTCCCATGCACTCATCCCTATTCCCTATCCTTGTGCCTCTCCTATTTGTGCATGCATTCCTGTTGGGAGGGATGGGGTCAACAGTGGGCATTATCATTATTATGGGAAGCATTTGCATTGGTGGGTTTTTTTCACGACGCCGAGACCGGCCATTCCGGGCAGCGGGCCCTTCCCTTGTGTTTCTCTGGCACGCTCGACAACATCTTCAATGAAAGTCAGAGAGGTGGACAAAGTGTTAATGCAGGTAACAAATTTAACAATAGAGGGGGATACATTAAGAGCCCTAAACAAAGCGTTAATGATCAGAAACCTAACCTTACCATACCCACATGCACTATATGTCGAAAAATGGGTCATAAAGCATTTTAGTGTGCACAATTGAAGAAGATTAATTATTATAACTGTGGAAAGGAGGGATATTTCAGTAGGGAGTGCATAAAACCCAAGAAAAAGGTCACTTGTTTCAAATACGGAGGTCCAAATCATTACGCTAAAGACTATACAGATAAAGGTTCTCTCAAAACAGTCGATGTCAATTAAGGTCTTCATTAAGATATTGCGTTATACTTAGCTGACCAACAAGCCTAGAAGGTGGGAAACATAAAGGACTAACTAAAGTCCTCAGTTGATTGAATCGGATCCAAAAGTAAAAGAGTTAACATTGGTGGGCAAATTAATGAATTGAAAAGTTAGGATAGCTGAATTTATTATGATTCTTTTTCACTACACTGCTTAGTTTAAAGAATCATTCCGTTGAAATTCTCAACAACAGACCTATGTTAGGACAATTAAGTAATGATGACACCAGACATAGTTTGATTAGATTTAAGCCATTAGTGGAAGGAAAACAGTTGAGAGTAATGGTTGATTCAGGTTTATTTCACATAAGTTTGTATAAGAAAATCAAAATTCTACTGTCATAAGGGAAAAGCCTTTACATGTTCAAGTGGCAAACGGTAATAAGTCCACATTAGACTTACAAATTGACACGATAGAAGTTGATATCCTGAGTCATAAAATAAAAGTTGTGTGTGAAATTATGAATTTGGGAAGTGAAGAACTAATTATGGGAAAGCCTTAGTTAACTGAACACAATCCTCAAATTAATTGGGAAATTAACACCTTCAAAGTGAAGTCTGAAAATGGTTGGAAGGTTTTGCAAGCATTATCTCCTAAGAAATTCCATAGGAATCATATAAATTACAAAACCAGATTGGGATTGGAAGGTTTGATATCTGCTAAAAAATTTAAAAAGCACTTAAAAGATAAAACAAATCATGCTTTCTTTTTATTAGTAACCAAGGCAGTTATTGATGAAAGGGGGGAAGAAAACACTAACATTGATGTCATCCCTAAATCAGACACCACTAAAGCTCTCGAAAAACTAAAATCTGATTTTGTAATTGACATAAATACAGCTGATGTTGGTGTTAAAGTTTTAATTTTTGATTATGAAGATGTTTTTCTAAGTGATTTACCCTTAGGAAGACCACCTTCCCGAGATGTGGAACATGTTATTAACCTTGAACTTAAAAGCAACCCTCTTGTCAAAAGAATTTATAAGCATTGTTTCTTTGAGTAGAAGGAGTTAAAGAAACAGATCAAAGAGCTTCTAGAGAAAGGACATATTCAGCCCAGCAAATCACCGTACGGAGCACCAATTCTCTTTGTCAAAAAGAAAGACGGAATGTTGAGGATGTGTGTTGACTATCGTAGTCTAATCAAGATGTGAAGGATAAGTATCCATTACCTTCAATTTCTGATTTGAAAGATCGTTTAAAAGGTGCTAAATACTTTCGTTGATTGATATGTGTAGTGGCTTTAATCAGGTGCTAGTTAGAACTGAGGATGTTGATAAAATTGCTTTCAAGACTAGAGTGGGTCATTTTGAATGGATAGTGATGCCATTCTACTTAATGAATGCACCACCTACTTACCGAAGATTAATGAACCAAACTTTTTCAGATTACATAGATGAGTTTCTCCAAGTGTTAATAGATGATATTTTAATTTACAGTGAATCTAAAGAACATCGTGTAATTCATTTAAGAAAAATGTTGGAAAGGTTAAGAGAAAGGAAAATATATGGAAATTTTTTGAAATCCAGCTTTCTTAAAAGTGAACAATTATTTTTGGGACACATAGTGAGTGGGGAAGGTGTTAAAACAGATCCATCCAAAATTTTAGCAATCCAAAATTGGAAATAACCTACAAATGTCACAGAAGTTGGATCGTTTTTGGAGTTGGCCACTTATTACAGGAAGTTTAGTAGAAACTTCAATATGATCGCCACGTCTTTGACGAATTTACTTAGGGAGAAGAAGACGTTTTTGTGGGGAGCTGATCAGGAGGGAGCATTCGAGGAACTAAAAGAGAATTTAACCTCTACCCCTACACTGGTGAATCTTGACCCTGGTGGAGAATTTGAAGTTATGATCACTACAGATGCATCTGATAAAGGTCTGATAAAGGCGTAGGTGCAGTCATAAGTGAAAAATTTGGCAAATACTTTTATTCTATTGCTTTTGAGTCCAAAAAATTCAATGATGTTGAAAAAAACTATCCACCACAAGAAAAAGAATTACTTGCAATTGTACATGCATTGGTGAAATGGCGTTGTTATTTGCATAATAAAGAATTTACAGTGCACTGTAACAATAAAAGCTTCTTTTATTTACAAAGATTAAGTGATGCATAGATTATGACTGGCAAAACGGTTAGGTGGATGCAGGAATTAGCATACTTCAAATTTATTGTCAAACATATTATTGGGAAGACAAATAAAGTCGCTGATCCGTTAAGTAGATGTTTTGAAATAATTGTTATGGTCCAAATTGAATTGTTTTAAGATACTGTTAGAAATGGTTATGATAAAGATCCTTATTTTGTTGTAATTTGCAAAAATATTTCATGAGAGAATTCTGACCCATTGAATGAGAGGCATGTCAAAATCTTTAGTCTAGAGGATGGTTTACTCTATTTGCAAATAGGGGATAGATTATGCATTCATGAAGTGTTAAACTTAAGAAAACAAATTTTACGAGAAGCTCATGGGCATTTAGGACATCTAGGTCAAGATAAAAAGGGGAGAAGCCGAGTTTATTCGAAAGAATCCACGAGAACCATCTATTCCAGCCTCAAATTTTGAGGGGGGAAGGAGAAGTAGCAAAAGACTCCTAGAAAAACTGGTTAATAACAAGGTAACTAAACTATCTCATCAAGATGAACCTCAAACTTATGGAGAGGCGATGACTTGTCCAGAAAGAAATCGGTGGAAGACAGCCATCAATGAGGAGATAGCCTCAATTATGGTAGCCTATACTTGGGAGCTGGTGGATTGTCCACCTAACCGAAAACCAATCGGTTGTAAGTGGGTTTTCAAATTAAAACTGAACACAGATAACAAAATCGAGCGCTACAAGGCCCGATTAGTGGCAAAGGGATTTACAAAAAATGAGGGAATTGACTACGAGGAAACCTTTGCCCTAGTGGTCAGATTTCCCTCCGTCCGCATACTTCTCAGCCTGGCAGCAGCGGAAGACATGGAAGTGCACCAGATGGACATCAAAACAGCCTTTTTGCATGGAGAATTGGAAGAGGAGATCTTCATGCGACAACCCGACGCGTTTGTGGAGGAAGGTGAGGAGAGTAAGGTATGCCGGCTGATTAAATCTCTTTATGGTTTGAAACAAGCGCCTCGACAGTGGAATAAGAAGCTTGATGAGTTTTTTACTAGTCTGGGATATATTCGGATCAGCTCAGATCACTCAATCTATGTTTTCGAAGATGAGGAAGGTTTTATATTTATTGCAATTTATGTTGATGATTTGCTTGTTTTAAGTAAATCAATGGAAAAAATTAATAAACTGAAAACCGATCTTAAGGGGAGATTTGAAATGAAGGATATGGGGGAAGCAAAATATATTTTGGGAATTCAAGTAGAGAGAGACCGAAAAAGAAAAATTATAAGATTGACTCAAAAGGAAGCAATAGGGAACATGCTTGAAAAATTTCAAATGGATAAAGCTAATAGTTGTACAACTCCAATGGAGTTGAAGAAGGGAAGTGAGGGGAGTGAGGAAGGAGGAGTCATAGTCTTAGACGAGGAATTATCTCCTGAAGAACAGAAGTTCATGCAGACTATTCCTTACAGGCAAGTAGTGGGAAGTCTAATCTATTTTATGAATTGTACCCGGCCGGATTTAGCTGCAGCTGTAGGAGTGCTGAGTAGAAGTCTAAATGCTCCCACTAAGAAGGATTGGGAGGCAGCTAAGAGAGTTCTTAGATACTTGATAGGAACTAGGGATCTATGGTTGCATTTGGGTGGGGAGAATACTGACATCACTACTTGGAGTGATGCTAGTTATGGTGATGCTCCGATGAGGAGATGCACTTCTGGATATGTATTATATGTGGGTGATGGGGCTTGCTGTTGGAGTAGCAAACAGCAAAAAGTTATTGCTCAGTCCACCATGGAGGCTGAGTATATGGCCTCTTGCTCTGCTGTAAATGAATTGATGTGGGTCAAGTCTTTGTTTGGTGATCTTGGTCACCTTAAGAGTGGTGTGCTGAAATTTTTTTGTGATAATCAGGCAGCAATCACCATTTCTGCTAATCCTAAACATCATTTTAAAGCCAAACACATGGACATCAGACTCAACTTTGTTAGAGAAAAAGTAGAAAACAAAATAATCGGTTTAGAGTACAGACCAGATAGTGAGATGGTAGCAGATATGATGACCAAACCTGTGCCTTCCCCTAAGCTAATTTTCTACAAGGAGAAGTGCGGTCTGAAAATAAAGATTGACTAGAAAATAAGGGGAGTGTAGAAATTAATGGTCCATTTTTAGTATTTTCTAGGTCTAAATAGAAATATAGAAAGAAGCCGAGGCAGTCTACCTCGAACTTCTTTCTCCAACTCTCAAACTTGTCGTAGTCACTGAGAAATTGAAGAGGGAGCTAGAGCCATGGCTACCTAGGCTTTCCAGAGGTTTACAATAATTTTATATTAGTTAGGGGTTTATTTACTAAAAGGTATGTGCCAGCCATAGGATTTGATCCTGGAACTTGTCGGCTGGCAAACAACAATTAGCCGGTAGCCTTAGCTATTAAGTCTACAACTAGTGTTACTTATTATATGGTTTGATATTTATTTAAACATGAATATGTAGGATAAATCATTTAATTAAAATTTTTAACGGGATACATAGATCCGGTAATGTATAAGTACGGATTACGGTCGGACAAGAAATCAATACCGCGCATGTATTTGTTACGGCTACGATGAAATTCGAATTAAATTGGACGGCCGAAATTAGCGCCGAGATCGCGGAAGAAGATTTTGACGGTTTGTGGCCATCGCCACATCGGATGACACGTGGCAAAATTACATTGGATCGTGGTATCTCCAGGGATTATGACACCGAATCCGGATATGACATGTGTCGACATTTAGGCCATGTCGTACAATGTCCTTACATAAAGTACACCGGCAGCTGTACTTTTGCGTACGAAATTGTAATCTAATTGGTTCCGTACATCAGTAGATAGAGTCTGTGACAGGGATAGGACTTTCAAAAATTAGGAGATAGGACCCTCTCTCCCAGACAGCTTCTGTACAAAAGGTCAACTTTGACCCTCCATAACTTACTGCTCAGGGGAGCAAATTCAGAGATTCTTTTTGCTATCGACTCAGGGGAGTCTTCCCTTCATAAACGTGCAGGTGTTTAGAGTTTTTGTCTGCCACGGTGGCAGTTGTTTTTGCTGAAACACAAAGGGGTCAGAGTTATCCTAGAGGCTTCTTGGAAGCTGTCCACTCTGAGGACTTATGGAGGTCTCAGAGTTACATGATGTCAGTATTCTACCCACCCAAATGCAACCATAGATCCCTATTTCGTATCAAATATCTAAGGACTCTCTTAGCTACCTCCCAATCCCTCTTAGTGGGAGCATTTAGACTTCTACTTATTACTCTTACAGCTGCAACTAAATCCGACGGGGTATAATTCATAAAATAGATTAGACTTCCTACTACTTGCTTGTAAGGAATAGTCTGCATGAACTTCTATTCTTCAGGAGATAATTCCTCGTCTAAGACTATGACTCGTTCTTCCTCACTCCCCTCACTTCCCTTCTTCAACTCCATTGCAGTTGTACAACTATTAGCTTTATCCATTTGAATTTTTTCAAGCATGTTCCCTATTGCTTCCTTTTGAGTCAATCTTATAATTTTTCTTTTTGGGTCTCTCTCTACTTGAATTCCCAAAATATATTTTGCTTCCCCCATATCCTTCATTTCAAATCTCCCCTTAAGATCGGTTTTCAGTTTATTAATTTTTTCCATTGATTTACTTAAAACAAGCAAATCATCAACATAAATTGTAATAAATATTAAAACTTCCTTATCTTCGAAAATATAGATTGAGTGATCTGAGCTTATCCGGATATATCCTAGACTGGTGAGAAACTCATCAAGCTTCATATTCCATTTTCGAGGCGCCTGTTTCAAACAATAAAGAGATTTAATCAGCCTGCCTACCTTACTCTCCTCTCCTTCCTCCACAAAACCTTCGGGTTGTCACATGAAGATCTCCTCTTCCAATTCTCCATGCAAAAAGGCTGTCTTGATGTCCATGTAGTGCACTTCTATATCTTCCGCTGCTGCTAAACTGAGAAGTATGTCGACGTAGGGAAATCTGACCACCGGGGCAAAGGTTTCCTCGTACTCAATTCCCTCCTTTTGTGTAAATCCCTTTTCCACTAATCGGGCCTTGTAGCGCTCGATTGTGTTATCTGGGTTCAGTTTTAATTTGAAAACCCAATTACAACCGATTGGTTTTCGGTTAGGTGGACAATCCACCAGCTCCCAAGTATCGGCTGCCATAATTGAGGCCATCTCCTTATTAAATGTGTGTCTTCCACCGGTTTCTTTCTAGACGAGTCATCACCTCTCCATAAGTTTGAGGTTCATTTTGATGAGATAGTGTAGTTACCTTGTTATTAACTTGTTTTTCTTGGAGTCTTTTGCTACTTCTCCTTCCCCTCTCAAAATCTGAGGCCGGAATAGATGGTTCTCGTGGATTCTTTCGAACAAACTCGGCTTCTCCCCTATCCCTTGATTACGAATCAATTTTCACCACGTGTTCCGCTTCGGGTAGAGTTGTCACAGGAGTTTCCACAACCGAGTCCTTTTCGGTCTAATTTGTACCTGCAAGAATGTCATCTTCTCTAAAACCTGGATAGTTAGGAAGCTCAAAGTCATCGGAATTTTCTGACTCAAATCAGATTTTTACTGACTTTGTATACTTGAAGGGATCCACAGACATTCCTTCATCCATAACTAAAAGATGCTTTACTAAGATTATAACTTCCCTTTTTAGATCATAAACTCTATATCCTTTAACATCCTCATCATATCCTAATAAGTATCCCGGTTTTCCTTTAGGAACTAGCTTCCAATTGGACCGATCAGTATCTAGACTGAATACTTGACTGCCGAAAACCTTTAAGTGAGATATGTCTGGTTTCCGGCCTATCCATCTCTCATAAGGTGTTTGATCTTTTATAGCTGAAGTAAGAACTCTATTTTTGAGGTAATTAGCACAGTTCATTGCTTCTGCCCAAACATTTTTCCTATCTTCTTATCTAACAACATACTTCTAGCATATCACTTAGTGTTCTATTTAACCTTTCAGATACCCCATTCTGTTCCGGGTTTTGTGGAACTGTCTTTTGGTGTTGGACTCCATCTTCTCACATAAAATCCACAAACTGGTTAGAAGTATACTCCCCACCATTCTCACTCCTTACTCTCTTGATTCGAGTTTCATGGAGTTTTTCACTTTATGCTTTATATTGTCTAAAGCAATCTTGAGCTTTTGACTTGTTTTTCAAAAAATACACCCGGGAATACCGAGACCAATCATCAGTGATAGTCATCATAAATCTCTTCCCCCTTGGTGAGGGCACTTTAGCCGGTCCCCAAATATATGTGTGTACTAGATCTAGAATTTTTTCTCCCTTATAGGTGGCTGTTTTAGGAAAGGGTAATCTCTGTGTTTTACCTTTAGCACATCCACTACAATCACTTATATTATCACTCTCACTGAACTTAATCCTTTCCACCACTCCCATCTTTTTCATCTCTCTTAACTTGTCTAGATTCACATGCCCTAGCCTCTTATGCCACATCATAATATCATGAACACCACCATAATAAAATATCTTCGTTTAATTACTTAAAACCAGCCTAAACATCCCATGGCTACCTTTCTCAGCAATGAAATAGACATCCTCCTCAAAACTAGCATTAAAGACTCCTTCTTTAGAGCAAGTAAAAAAACCCTTATCATCTAATACAGATGTAGAGATGAGGTTTTTGTTCAGCTCCGGAATAAACAATACATCGAAGAATGTTACTATGGATGTCTTTCCATCTACTAACACTTTCAAATCTTCCAATCCTACAAGAGTAGTGGTGACTATCCTCCCATCTCGTACTCTATCTCTACGGTGGGAATCTTTCTTATCTTAGTGAACAGGTGCCTATCGTTACACATGTGCATAGAGGCACCTGAATCTACAATCCAGCCTGCTTCACGTTTCAATCCACCGTAAGTACATTTCTGCCTTCGTGGAATTTTGACCTCGTTTTTGGCCTCCAACTCCTCATCTAAAAGAAGCTCATTGTCCTCGTCCTCCGATTCCGCCTCGTGTACCTGTGTCACAAGAGCCTTTTTCTTTCCTCTCGGGGTACCACCGGTTTGCCCCTCCTTTAACCGAAGCTCGAATAACTTGGTGCACTCTGCCATATAGTGCCCAGGTTTCTTACAAAAATGGCATAAACCTTTGGGAGCCCTTGGTCCGAACTCGTCGGTCTGATTTTTGTGCTCCCTACCCCCCTAGTTTCGGACCGGTTTCCGGGAATCTTTGTTCCTCGAATCGGTCGTAGTTGCCAAGGCTTGGCCACTCTTTCCTCCCCTTCGGATCTCAATCGTATTCTCCCGAACGAGAATCATCCCTACCATTGAGTTCCATATCCACCTTCAGTCCGGCAAGTCCTGCACAAGGTTGACTATGTTCTCGAACTCATCGGGTAACTTCATCGGTAAACAGTTAACCTTTTCTTTTTCACTAAAATCTTTTCGCGCACTCTCTAGCTCCATGAAAAGTGTAGCAAGCTCATTGCAAAAATCCAACATCTTCCCCCCTTTGTATACATACTCCTTGACTTTCTAATCAGCCAACTGTTGTTGCTGAATTGTACCACTTCGGTACATCTCTATGAGAGCCATCCAAAGATCGGATGCCCTTTCAACCTGCAAATGAAGACATGGAAGTCCTTGAGTGAGATGGCGTAGGATGAAGTGCTTTGCCACCATATTGTTGAAGTCCTAGATTTCAATATTATTCTCCTTGTTCCTCGGAATAGGTGACATGAATGCCGAACCAGTTACTATTGGTGTTGTCGCCTCCTTCTCCTTTCCTTTGTCCACCACCTCTCCTCCCTTTGTTTCCTCCGTTGAAGGTGGATCCTCTTTCCTAGTGAATTTGCTTCCTCCTAACCCTTGAGGGATTCCAAGACTTGATGGACACCCCAACCGTCCACTCACTATCCCCCAAAACCTTTTTTCGCATAGAGCTCCTTTCATCATACTTTCCCAGTATATGAATCCAGTTCCATTAAAGATTGGTACCCAAGAGGGTGGGCCCATAACCTAAAACTCTGAGACCTCCATAAGTCCTCAATGTCGACAACTTCAAAGAAGTCTCTAGGATAACCCTGACCCCTTGGTGTTTCAGCAAAAACAACTGCCACCGTGGTAGACAATGACTTTGACCACTTTCACCCTTGTAAACACAAGACTCCCGTGAGTCAATAGAAAAAAGAATCTATGAATTTTCTCCCCTGAGCAGTAAGTTATGGAGGGTCAAAGTTGACCTTTTGTATAGAAGATCTTTGGGAGAGAGGGTCCTTTCTCCTAATTTTTCTAAGTCCTATCTCTCTCACAGACTCTATCTACTGATGTACGGAGCCAATCAGATTACAGTTCCGTACACAAAAGTACAGCTGTCGGTGTACTATCTGTACGGACACTGTACGACATGGCCTAAAAGTCAACACGTGGTATGTCCGGATTCACTCCCTTAATCCTTGGAGATGCCGCGATCCAATGTCATTCCGCCACGTGTCATCCAATGTTGCGATGACCAAAAACCGTTGAAATCCTCTTCCGCGATCTCGGCTTTAATTCTGGCCGTCCGATTAAATTCCCATTTAATCATAGTCTTAATAAATACATGCGCGGTATTCGTTTCATTAAGGAAATAAATGCGTGGTATTAGTTTTTTATTCGTACCGTAATACGTACTTTTATATTACTGGATCTAAGTCTCCCGTAAATAGTTTCAGTTAAATGAACTATCCTATTTATGAATGTTTAATTAAATATCAAACCATATTATACGTAACACTAGTTAAAGACTTAACGGCTAAGGCTACCGGCTACTGGCTGTTTGCCGTCCGGTAGGTAGCAGGATCAAATCCTATGGCCGGCACTTACCTTTTAGTAAATAAACCCTTTACTAATATATATTTCTCGTAAACATCTGGATAGCCTAGGTAGCCATGGCTCTAGCTCCCTCTCTAATTTCTTAGTGACTGCGACAAGTTTGAGAGTTGGAGAGAGAAGTTAGAGGTAGACTGCCTCGGCTTCTTTCTATAATTCTATTTAGACCTTGAAAATACTTTAAATGGACCATTAATTTATACAGCGGTGAGGAGCGGAAGCGTGATGAGAGGACGAAAGACAAAGGTAAACCTTATTGGAACTTTGGTGGAAAGAGAGGGAGTTAGAAATAATGAGGATAATTTTATAGATATGTTGGAAACAAAAAACTGGTTGGAAAGGGAGACTTCTACGGATTCTGAGGAAAGGGGAGAAGTGAAATTAGAAGGGGTTTTAAAGGATAGGGGAGAAGAGGAATATCTAATGAAAGGTTTAGGGGAGGAGAAATATTTATTGGGAATAAATTTAGAAAGTGAGAGTGAGGAAAGTTTAATTTTTGGGGGTAATGGGTTTGATATCACTGAAGGGAGTGATGGCATTTATAAAGGTGTGCCTATAAAAGGGTTAGCACCTGGGTAAATGTTGCAGATTGGAGATGGGGTTGGCTGTTTGGATTGCAAGTGGGAAATCGGTTTGTGTGTGGATGGGAAAGAGATAAGAAGGATAAAACCTTTGCTTAGATTTATGAAAAGTGGGATGCTAAATAAAATGTATGATCACCGAGATGGAATGTTTACTTAACCTCGTTTATATGACCTTTTTAAATATGAGGGTGTTGTCTTAAGGTTTTATGAAAAGAAAAAGAAAAGAAGAAAAAAAAAATTGGGAAAAATGGAAGGGAATGTTTTTATTTGTTTGTAAGAATTGAAAGGAAGTAGACTAAAAAATAAGGGGAGTGTTAGTATTTGAGTATTTTCTAGGTCTTTATTGGAATAGAAAAGTAGCAGAGACAGTTTGCCTCTAACCTTATTCTCCAATCCCTCACACTTGTTGTAGTCACTGAAGGCTGGAGAGGGAGCTAAAGCCATGGCTGCCTAAGCTCTCCAGAGAGACAGAAGTAGATAATAGGTATGTTTACTAAAAAGGTATTTGTCGGACCCACGAATTGATCTTGGTACCTACCGTCCGTCAAATGTCCTGTAGTCGTTAGCTTTGTCCATGTCATGCCGTATCACGTCGTCGCATTTTAACCGCATTTTAATCGCATATAAACGGTTTGTAAAATTTACGCCACACTAATTTGTATTGCGGTATGTTTCGGTGGCGACAGGACCGTACAAATTGTCGTTGACGTCGTGAAACCCGCGGACAGTTTCAGTTTCTCTACGCGAAGTCGTCTATCCGAGAATTTTGGCGAACCGACATACTTGTCGGCCGGAATTTTCGCAACCAATTTGGATCGATGTACGGACGATCGCGAACCAAAACATCAACTGCAAATAATGTCGACGCCAGCGTGGATTCGAACGCGAATCTACGGCCACGAAGGATGCAGACAAATGGACGGTCCAGATGCGAATTGCACGCAGTACCATTTAAAGTCGTGGACCCTTGGAGGTCTCACGCATTTACATGTAGCGCAGGAAGGGTTTTTATCTGTAGGCTGTAGATTTTGTAAAGAAAGGTTGACGATTCTGGTCGCTTATTGGCCAGAATCCAAACTAAGCGCAGACAACTATATAGAACGCATGTAGTCGTAGTAAGGTAGACTCTCAGCTGTAGACTTTGTACTTAGCGAATTTTAGGTGAATTTTGTGCTCACAATTTCAAGAGCACGAGAATTCTCATTTTGGAAGATTTGACCTAAACTTTGAGTATTTTTTTTTATAAATTGAGCCTCCTAGCTTCCTCTCTCACTCTACCTTTATTATTTTTATGATATGTTTATTTGCTGCTTGCTGCTTGTACATAATTATTCTCACTCGTATTTTGAGATGTTCATGACTTTCTCGCTTATTTGTTTATTATTTATTTTGCAACTAATTGTAATGCATATTTACCATCCCTTTTGTCACATGCACGACATCCATTTAGTCTAGGACTTGTGCTAGGACATATAGGGTTAGATAGATATTTATATAATTACAAGTACGGTTTCCATTTAACTTGATTATGGTATATAAGGCATAGAAACTGTTGTACTTTTAGTACCGGACAAATTAAATAGTACGGACATTTATTTCACTGGTCTGTTTAAATGACGATGTAAATCGAACAGTCGTGGTAAGCCCCGACATCGCGAAAGGGACAATTTGGCAGTTTGTAGACGCCGCCACTCCGGATGACACTTGGCAACATTGTACGGGATTACAAAATTTTCGGAACTGGAGAAAACAAATTTGGAAGTGATAAATGTCGCACTATGGTGACATCGTACAATGTACGTACACAAAGTATTCCGGCACTTGTACTTTCTTGTACGGTACCATTTTTTCTGACACGGCATGACCTCGCGCCACGTGGAGAAATAAGATTTGGAGGCAATAATTTCGGAGATTATAAGAGCGAATTAGGATAGGACATGTGTTGACTTTTTAGCCATATCGTACGATGACCGTACAAAAGGTACACCGGCATCTTTACCTTTATGTACTATACACTAATGTGATTGGTCCGTACCTCAGTACTCGAGGGTTTAGGGAGGGGTTTAGGACTTAGAATATTCCGGGTAGGTAGCCACCTCTCTCCCAGAGAGCACCTTGTATAAATGGCAAACTTTGGCCAGCCATAACTATCAATCCATTTGACCAATTTCAATGATTCTTGTTGATGCGGACTCAGGGGAGTCCACAACTACACAATGGTGTAGTCGGTCAGAGTTTTTGCCTCTCTGGATGACTGCATTTCTAAGGGAAAGTCAAAGTGGGTGAATGTGTCCAAATCTCATATTCTAACTTTGCATTCTCTAGCGGAACTGAGCACACAAAAAGTCTTATTTCACGGGGGTGAAGTTGTAATGGGGTTTTGATTGTCAAGGTGTCAATCATTTGGGTTTATATTGCAATTTTGTGTCCTCCATTGTACTACAGAATACACGAAGCCTCTAGATATTTTTTAACTAGCCCACTTTAAGCCACAGCCACTCTTGCCCAAATAGTCAGGCTGAAAATCTGTATGCATTCCTGTGCAGCTTTGACTCCTTTGAGTCCGTAGGAAAAAGAATCTTTGAAAACGCCCAACCAGGCGATAAGTTATGAGGCAGTAAAAATGCCAATTTGTACAAACTCTCAAAGGGAGAGGTGACTACCTACCAAAATTTTATAAGTCGTGATTCCCTCTAATAACTTCTATCTACTGAAGTATGGACCAATGAGATTACTGTACCGTACCAAAAAGTACTACTGCCGGTGTACCTTTTGTACGACCTATGTACGACAAGGCTAATAAACGGACGCGTGTCTGCTTTTTACTCGTCCGTACATTCCTCGGAATTCCTATGAGCGAATGTCATCTCTCTAAGTGGCTCCAGGTCATGCCACGTCAGAAAGCGCCAAGGTGACTACTCCGGGATTTCGGTGATGATGCGCGCCGTCGGATTCGCAATGAGACGCAATCGTAGCCGTTATAAATACTTGCGCGATATTTGTTTCGTTGCCGAAAACATGCGTGGTATTCGTTTTTGAAATAATGTCGTACTTCGTACTTTAATAAAACTGTATCTATGCACGCCGTATCCAGTTTTAGTTAAATGAATTTGTTCCTTTCTAAATGTATATATATCTATCACATACTATAGCATTTAGCATTGGTCCTAGACTAATAGGATAAAGGTGACCGATGTCGGTCAGCCTGACGACCGGTAGGTACCGGGATCAAATCCCGGGTCCGTCATATATATTTTTAGAGTATTCTAAAAATAACTGCCTGTTGGACTAGGGCAGCCATGGATCAACCACCCTCTCTATCCTTCAGTGACTACAACAAGTATGGGGGCTAGAGAGAGGAGGTGGAGGCAGGCTGTCCGTCCTTTTCCTTTTTTATACTTACATATTAAACCTAGAAAATACTCTAGAAATCTATCAGTTTCAACACTCCTCTTATTTTCTAGTCTAATTTTAATTTTTCTTTCAACCCGCATTTTTCCCGACAATATTTTAATTTAGGAGAGGGCACTAGTTTGATCATCATCTCATCCACCATTTCTTCATCAAGTCTAAACACAAGATTTAAAATTTTATTTTCGACTTTTTCTCTTACGAAGCTTAATCTTATGTCCATATGTTTTGCTTTGAAATGGTGTTTTGGATTGGCTGCGATTCCGATTGCAGCTTCATTATCGCAAATGATTTCATGCACTCCCTCCTTTATATATCCCAGTTCTTGCAATAATGATTTCACCCACATTAGTTCTTTTACAGTTGAACAAGAGGTCATATACTCAGCCTCCCTAGTAGATTGAGCAACCACTTTTTGTTGCTTACTGCTCCAACAGCAAGCACTTTCCCCCACATACAAAACATATCCAGAAGTGCATCTTCTCATAGGTGCATCCCCATAACTGGCATCACTCCAAGTGGTGATATCAGTGTGTTCCCCTCCCAAATGGAACCATAATTCTTTGGTTCCAACCAGATATATCTCATGACTAACTTGGCTGCCTCCTAGTCTCTCTTTCTATGATCATTAAGACTCCTACTGAGTACTCCAACTGTTGCCGCTATGTCCGGCCTCGTACAGTTCATAAAGTAGATTAAACTTCCTACGACCTGTCTATAAGGGATAGACTTCATAAACACTCTCTTCTCTGGACTCATATGATCGTCTAAGTTCATCACTCCTCCTTCTACACTCCCATCACTTACTTTTTTCAAGTCCATGGGAGTGGTACAACTGTTAGCATTTTCCATCTGGAATTTCTCAAGCATATTACCTATTGTTTCTTTCTGAGTAAGTCAGATAATCTTCTTCCCCCTGTCTCTCTCCATTTGAATCCCCAAAATATATTTTGCCTCCCTAAATCTTTCATATCAAATCTACCCCTAAGATCTTTCTTTAGCCTATTGATCTTCTCCAAAGACTTACTCAACTCAAGCAGATCATCCATTTAAATTTCAATAAAAATGACACCATTCTCATCTTCAAACATATAGATAGAATGGTCAGAGCCGATCCGGATATATCCCAAATCGGTGAGAAACTCATCTAGTTTCTTATTCCACTGTCGGGGAGCCTGGTTCAGTCCATATAAGGATTTTATGAGCCTGCAGACTTTGCTCTCTTTTCTTTCTTTCACGAACCCCTCGGGTTGCCTCATAAAAATTTCTTCCTCTAACTCACCATTAAGAAAAGTTGTCTTAATGTCCATCTGGTGGATTTCCATGTCTTCCGGTGCTGCCAGACTCAGGAGTATCCTTACTGAGGGGAACCGAACAACTGGAGCAAAGGTCTCCTCGTAGTCAATCCCCTCTTTTTGAGTGAACCCCTTTGCTACCAATCGAGCCTTATATCTCTCAATGGTATTATCTCGGTTCAATTTTAGTTTAAATACCCATTTACACCCAATATGTTTTCTGTCTGGAGGACAATCCGCTTATTCCCAAATATTTGCTTCCATGATAGAAGCCATCTCATCATTTATGGCTCTAATCCATTTTTCTTTCTCTGGACTATTCACTTCCTCCGAGTAAGACTGAGGCTCATCTGGGTGAGATAGCTTATTTACCTTATGAGCAGCTTGTTTTTCCTGTATCCTTTTGTTGCTCCTCATTCCTCCCTCAAACTCGGAAGCTGGAATGGATGGAAGTCTTAGATTTCTTCTCACTGTCTCATTGGCTCCCCTGTCCATGGAAGCCAGTTCTTTCCCGCTTCTTCTATCTCCTCAAAGTCCATAGGATTATATGAGGTTTCTGGTGAGTCTCCTGTATCTTGGATCTCCCCTGAATATGCAATCACGGTTTCACTTATGTCCTTTTGAGGAACGACCGAGTTCTCCTCACTTTTTGACTCAAATCTGATTGTTATCTTCTTAGTATATTTGAAGGGATCAAATGACTTCCCTTCATTCATGACAACTAAGTGTTTGACCAGAATGATATCTTTCTTTGCTAAGTCATAGACTCGATATCCCTTAACATCCTCATCATATCCCACAAAGTATCCAAGTTTTTCGTTAGCATCTAGTTTCTAGTTTTTCTTATCTGTGTCAAGACTGTAAATTTGGCTACCGAACACTTTAAGGTGTGAGACATTTGGTTTCCTTCCAACCCATCTCTCATAAGGTTTCACTCCCTTTACAGCTGTGGTAAGGACTCTATTCTTAATATAGTTGGCACAATTCATTGCCTCTGCCCAAAATCTGCTTCCTATTTTCTTGTCAGGGATCAAATGACTTCCCTTCATTCATGACAACTAAGTGTTTGACCAGAATGATATCTTTCTTTGCTAAGTCATAGACTCGATATCCCTTAACATCCTCATCATATCCCACAAAGTATCCAGGTTTTTCGTTAGCATCTAGTTTCTAGTTTTTCTTATCTGTGTCAAGACTATAAATTTGGCTACCGAACACTTTAAGGTGTGAGACATTTGGTTTCCTTCCAACCCATCTCTCATAAGGTTTCACTCCCTTTACAGCTGAGGTAAGGACTCTATTCTCAATATAGTTGGCATAATTCATTGCCTCTGCCCAAAATCTGTTTCCTATTTTCTTGTCTGCCAACATACTGCATGCACTATCTCCTAGTGTTCTATTCAACCTCTCAGCTACCCCATTTTGTTCCGGGTTATATGGTACAGTTTTCTGGTATTGCACTCCCTCACCTCTCAGATAGTCCTCAGACTGGTTAGAGGTATATTCCCCCCCATTATCACTCTTTATCCTCTTAATGGGGGTTTCATGCAACTTCTCACTCTAGGCTTTTTATTCTTTGAAGTAAGTTGATGCTTCAGACTTATTTTTCAGAAAGTAGACTCTAAAGTATCTAGACCAATCATCGGTTATTGTCATCATAAACCTTTTTCCTCCAACCGAAGGTACTTTTGCAGGTCCCCAAATATCTGTGTGGACCAAATCTAACACTTTCTCACCTCTATATGTGGCGGCTTTGGGAAAGGGAAGTCTGTGAGTCTTACCTTGAGCACATCCACTATAATCATTCATCAATTCATTATCCCCAAACTGAATACTTTCTACTACCCCAAGCTTTTTCATTTCCCTCAACTTATCAAAATGCACATGCCCAAAGCGCTTATGCCAAATCATCAACTTAGGAACACCAAAATAATAAGCATTTTTCTTTTCATTACTTAGGTTAAGCCTAAGCATTGCTTGGCTACCCTTATCTGCCTTGAAGTAAACTTCATCCCCATACTTAGCTGTAAAGACTCCCTTTCTAGTGAAGGTATCAAACTCTTTGTCATCTAGCACAAACGTAGAGACAAGATTTTTACTCAGCCCAGGAATGTAGAGTACATCTGTGAATGTAAGTATAGAAGTCTTACCATCCACTAAGACCTTCAGATCTACTGATCTCACTAGATCTGTAGTAACCACTCTCCCATCCTCATACTCTATCTCTACAGTAGGGATCTTTCGTAGTATAGTGAAATTTTTTTTATCACGACACATATGCATGGATGCACCTGAGTCGATAATCCATCCTTCCTGCGGAGCTTCTCGAATTGCTCCAAGGGCACACTTCTTTCTCCGAGGGATCTCTTTTTCCTCCACACTCTCGTCAAGAAGGAGTTTCCCATCCTCCTCAGAAGACTCATCCTCGGTCTCTCCAATCACTTTTGTAACCACAAGTGCTTTTTTCTTCCCTCCGGAGAACCCCATCCACGCTTCTCTTGGAGCCTCTGCTCCGACAGCTTGACACAATCTGCGATGAAGTGTCCTGGTTTTTTGCAAAAATGACAAAGACCCTTTGGGGGCCTTAGTGCCCCAGACTGATCTTTTTCCCCTTTGTGATGTTTCTTTGGGTCCTTCCCCCATCGGTCCCCTCATGCTGCTAGAGCTTGAATGCTCTTTCCTCCTCTCCTAATCTCCATTGTGTTTTCCTTCACAAGTTTCATCCTGACCACTATGTTCCATTTCCATGAACTATCAAGCATTCTCTGTACTTAGTACACTATGTTCTCGAACTCATGTGGTAATTTCATGATAAGAGTGTTAACTTTCATTTTCATTGTACCTGTCCACCCGGCAGTTTCCATCTCCATATATAGACAAGAAAGATCATTACAATAATCTAACATCTTTCTACCTTTGTAAGTGTAACTAGCTAGCTTTTGCTCAGCCAATTAGAGCTCTTGAATAGTTCCAGCTCTATAGATTTCCACCAAACTCTCCTATAGCTCCTTGGCCTTGTAAATGTGAAGGTTGGGGGTGGCCAAACCTTGGGTGAGGTGTCTTACAATGAAGTTCTTGGCAGCCATGTTTACGTCTTCCCACATTTGAGTATCGTTCTCCACGGTCTTCACGGCCGCCAATCCTGGTGCTATGGGAATAGGAGTGAGTGGTGTCTCCTTCCCTTTCCCTTTGTTAGATACACTGCTCTCCCCATCATCTGCCTCCTCCGCTGGAGCAGTCTCAGTTGCAGAAAACCTTACTCCTCCAAAACCCGGAGGAATTCCCGAAAGTGGACGTTTCACTTATCCACTGACGATACCCCACTATCGTTTTTCGCACAAAGCTCCCATCATCATGGCTTCCCATTAGATGAACCCAGATGCATTGAAGGTGGGCACCCTAGAGGATGGGCCCATAACTTGCAATTCTGTGTCCTCCATTGGACTACAGAATACACGAAGCCTCTAGATAGTTTTTAACTAGCCCACTTTAAGCAACAGCCACTGCTGCCCAAGTAGTCAAGCTGAAAATCTGTATGCACCCCTGTGCAGCTTCGACTCCCATGAGTTCGTAGGAAAAAGAATCTCTGAAAACGCCCAACCAGGGGATAAGTTATGAGGCAGTAAAAATGGCAATTTGTACAAACTCTCAAAGGGAGAGGTGACTACCTACCAATATTTTCTAAGTCCTGATTCCCTCTAGTAACTTCTATCTACTGAAGTACGGATTTATCAGATTACTGTACCGTACCAAAAAGTACTACTGCCGATGTACCTTTTGTACGACCTATATACGACAAGGCTATTAAACGGACGCGTGTCTGCTTTTTACTCGTCTGTACATTCCTCGGAATTCCTATGACCGAATGTCATCTCTCCACGTGGCTCCAGGTAATGCCACGTCACAAAGCGCCAAGGTGACCACTTTGGGATTTCGGTGATGATGTGCGCCGTCGGATTCGCAATGAGACGCAATCGTAGCCGTTATAAATACTTGCGCGATATTTGTTTCGTTGCCGAAAACATGCGTGGTATTCGTTTTTGAAATAATATCGTACTTCGTACTTTAATAAAACTGTATCTATGCACGCCGTATCCAGTTTTAGTTAAATGAATTTGTTCCTTTCTAAATGTATATATATCTATCACATACTATAACATTTAGCATTGGTCCTAGTGTAATAGGATAAAGGTGACCGATGTCGGTCAGCCTGACGACCGGTAGGTACCGGGATCAAATCCCGGGTCCGTCATATATATTTTTAGAGTAATCTAAAAATAATTGCCTGTTGGACTAGGGCAGCCATGGATCAACCACCCTCTCTATCCTTCAGTGACCACATCAAGTATGGGGGCTAGAGAGAGGAGGTGGAGGCAGGCTGTCCGTCCTTTTTCTTTTTTATACTAACATATTAAACCTAGAAAATACTCTAGAAATCTATCAGTATCAACATATATAAACTTGGAGTCGGCTCTATCTAGATTACCTTCTTTTGATATGCGAATTCTGTGTGGCAATGGAGCCCTGCTCAATGGTAGTTTAACACATTAGTGTTAGCTTGATGGCTTGACGTACCTCTTAGGTACACTGGTATCCTGTGTACAACACAAGTATAAGACTTAGGACTCAGAACACATAATGTATCCACACTTCTAAGTAGTAAAACTACAAAGAGTTTCTGGGAAACTTTTGAGTATTATATCTTGAGTGTTGTAGGGTCAATTGTGCTGAAACTTTGGGAGTTATATGTGTTTATGCTACTCTATATTTTGATAGAGCTTTCTAAAGTTTGGAATCTTGTATAAGATTTGGTGAGCACTTGAAAACAACTATTTGGTAGGATTTTTCATAGCTTCTGAGAGTGTGTCATGTCTACTGCTACTACTACTGCTGCTCCTCCACCTACACCAGTGGTTGTAGAACAACATGCTTCGCCTCTCATAAATGTTGTACGGTACAGTCGTACATACGGAGTATGATATGTATGGATTTTAGTCCATACGGATTGTTGTACACATTAAATACGGCGAGTATAGCATCCTACATACACATTTTCATAAATATCGATTATTATACGTACCGATTTTCGTACTTACCATGTACAGTAAATCGTACGACTACAATATCGGTTTGAGGATATTGAAGTCGAGTTAAGGTTGCGTGTTTCTTTAAAAAATGCCAACGGTAAATCTAAAAACTGACGAAGCAAAAATAACATCCGAACGGCTATTTGATCGTTTTCGCGCGAAAACACTGTCCAACCTCGAACCACCGTCGTCAACCTGTGATAATTCATTCGTATTAGTAAGTTTGAAAAACAATAGGTTTGTTTTTGCGATTATGTTTGTTGACGCCGAAGTGTGTGACGTGTCACACGATACATTGAATTGAAGTTATAGGCCAACATTTTTGTGTGAACAAGACTTGTTTTCCGATGAGTTTTGGGAAAATCATCGGAATGGGCAAAGAGTTAAAAATGCTCTGGTGGGAATAGGCTATCATTCACAAGCAATGTATGTTTGAAACGAACATTGTTACTCGATTTTCATTTGGGTGTTTTCTTTTTTTAATTAGGACAAAAAAATTAATGATAAGTATTTTTTTTTTAATTTCTTGTCGTTCAACATCAAGGACTGAAAATTGCCCTAGATGCATACACTACAATGTACTGGAGTAC
Organism: Zygnema cylindricum; assembly: GCA_037447655.1. Lineage (NCBI taxonomy): Eukaryota > Viridiplantae > Streptophyta > Zygnematophyceae > Zygnematales > Zygnemataceae > Zygnema > Zygnema cylindricum. The sequence continues at coordinate 99,082 of JBBHKE010002306.1, forward strand.
TCATACATGTACGTTCCGTACAATCATACATGAGCCCGACAAGGTTTTGGATATTTGAATTGGACCAAACTGTTGAAACCCCGTATGAACCTTGTTTCAAACAGATAAGAAATTTCAGGACCTAAATTTTGTACAAAAACGGATGTTTTTTTTCTTTTGTTGGGTTCGCTTCAAAATTGGGTCGACTGCTAAACAGTGCACCGCCCGTCGTTATTTTAATTAAACATTCTTTGGGCAGTCAAAGGTGTTTAACCATGTGAGTGATCGTTGATTTTCATTCTGAAGGAAACAATCAAAAGGTAACGATGTTGTTGTCCATTTGTGATGCCATGATGGAGAATAAGAGAGTTATCTAACGAGAAAAAGGTTTTAGGGTTTAATCAATACGCATTAACTGTTCGCTTACCGATGATCGATATTAATTCTCGATATAGCGACATAGCGATTAGAAACAAGAAATGAGAGTGATGTAGCACCAGTCTTTTGGTGTTATATACCGACATATTATTATGGCGATGGTTGACCCTTCATGGCAGAGGTCCCAATCGGGTACTCTAATCCGTACCCGGTCGGCCGCATCGGATCCAGAGCGGATTCGGGTGCCAAATTTTGGGGGCCAACGAGATTCGGCTGAGTGATTCAAAAAAAAAAAAAAAAATAGGGTACGGCGGAGTAAGCAAAAAACTAAAAATATTGAAGGTTTCTTATACGCTCAACTACACTGAGGTATTGTAGTGTCCATACTATCCAACATTATTGTAATTCATACTCTTGGTATCGTGGAAGGTATAAGGGAGATGTACCACTAATTTAGTACTTATTGCTGGTTTTATATGCGATTTTGGGCCATATCGGGTGCCGACGATTTTGTGTGACCAACACCTTTTGTACGGATGGACGTCACTATTTGGACGGCATGGAGTTGTACGATAGTGACAATCATGCAGTTGTACATATTCACGTTCATGTGAACAAGCATGCGTAGACATCATTTTATTGGACCATGTTAAAGAGAGTTTTATGCAAGTAAAAAGCATTAAAATACAAAAGGCACTCTGAATAGACAGAAATAATATACCTTTATCCATTAATGATAGAATAGCAAGTCAAACATTTAGAGTGAGACAAAAAATAGAATTGGCTTTATGAGAAATGTCTTTTGTAACATTTTATACAAGACGACCATTAATCAAAGTTACGGCTTTCTTGAAATTCTATACTATCTACTTTGTCTAGTTGTTGAACATCTCTCCCTACTCTACATCTTTCATATCTCTATCTAAATTTATGTGATTGCTCAAGCCCCTATCGGTGATGCATGGTCTAAGGCCTATAGTTTCGTGGCTGTGGGGCTTGCTCCGATCGCCCGAATACTCCACAAAGTTATCATTTATTAGGTTATAGGCAGGTACGGGTAGTCTGTAGAGTTATAGTTTCGGTTAACTTTTGTTTCTATAAACGCTTATCGGGTACCGGTTAACTACTCAGGAGCTTGCACTAACCCGGCTAGATTTCGGGTGCTCAAATTTTGAAAAAAAAAATATTTGTAGGATTTTGGACTCTAAATTTTGACTTTTGCGACCTTTGTTTTACATTTTTTGTGCATTTCTCCTTTATCCACAATGTGTCAAAGTTTGCGAGACTTTGAGAAGCTTTTATGCGACGCATAAAGACACGGTACGGCTAAAAGTTTGAGATCACCTTTGCTTCTGGTGGGACGTTCGATTGTCTTATTCACTTCAAGAGGGGCACGTTTATGGTCAAATGCGTTTCGAGTGGGATTTATTTAACTAGACAAAAAAAATTCGAACTCGATTGAAAATTTCAAATTAACCAAACCATTACAATTAACCAAACCGTAACCATAACGAGAAACGCTCGTAGCTATTTTATTTAAACATTTTTGAGAATCCAAAGATAATAAAATCAGAGGATTCGAGATATCGCTCAAAGACCAACAAAAGTTATCCCAATGTATTTGGTGGGATGTGAGGGTCCATACAACTTAAATATGGAAATGATTGTAACGAAGTAGCCTCACCCCCCGCCCCTCCCCCCCCCCACGCTAGAAGAGGAGGGGGGGAAGATGTATTTTTCTTTTTGGTAGACTAGCGTACGAGGATATCGCAATATTAATCGACCAGATAACTTATTGCGTAATTCCATTGCTAAATTAGCTTTTTCAAAAATCGAAGCGATAGATTGATTATCGACCGGTTTTAAATGGCTCATATGTAATATCGACAAGAGGCTCTCGCGACACAACACTGATATTTTATTTAGGATATGGCATAGTACATATGGAAATATATTGGCGATGTTTAATTTTTTTATCAGTACACGATAAGTTTCCTGCTTTATAATTCGAGAGTCGACACTATCGAGTAAAGAAAATTTTGGAATAGAAATTTTAGGAATAGAAAATTTAGGAATAGAAAATTGAGGGATATAAAATTTCCAGCTACATAAAACTACTAACTATCTATCAGAAGTGCACTTATTGCCATCCGATATGAGTGGTCCGCCTTTTATGTTTTATCTACGGTATTGTTTTACGGACGCAATATTATACGTACGAAGTCCAGTAAGTTTTAATTGTTGTACGAAGCAAGTGTGGTACATGCATACGGATTATGAGTTGTTCCGTACCGTGGCGATGGACTGCTGCGGTAAACAGTAAAATGTTGAAAACCCGCTTATAAAGTACTGATATTTAGCTCATACGAAACGTACATCCATACTTTTCAAACATTTTGACTTTCAAATCGTATATTATGATCATAAAATATTAAATTACAGTACAATACAAAATAAGCAAAATGTAAATGTTAGTGTTGTGTATTTTCATAAAGTTTATCGCGATGACACCGATACCGATAGTTATCGGTTATCGAACTGTCAAGGGTTTCGATAAATCGCTCCGAGACCAACAAATTCCTTATTGGCGATATAGGGAAAAAATATAGTACACTATATAATAGTACTTTTTAATATACTCTATCATATTTCTCAATGTTTATAGCGTGGAATGACACGTTTAGCAATCTGTGAGTAACGGAATAATGGCGGTTTAGTATGACGAAATAAACCGTAAAATTGTAAAGTATAAACCGTACAATTATCGTTGATAGTTGTCGGTACCGGTGTTATCGCGATGAAGAACCGATATTATTGTTTTCTTGTCGACGATAATACGAGTTTCGATATATCGTGCCGATAAATTGATTATTGGCAAGCAAAAAAAAGGTACATATCGATTATCAGCAAAACCCTGCCGATACACAACACAACTAAACGTATATAATTTTCCATGTGTCGTTGGGTACACATCGTAGATTGTCACACGTGGGCCGTACATGTAAACTGTCTGGTTGTCCACATGCGCTGTTTGATTGTCTGTAACGATGGAGGTAGACGCGGGCGGGAAACTCTGAGGTTTAGGATTGTAAAGAGTACGAAACTCGTGCGTACAGTTTAATTACGCATTTATTATTAGTGTTGTGCATCGGTAAGGATTTGTCGATAATCGATATGGAGTTTTTTTAGGTTACCCGATAATCGATATATTGGTACGATATATCGTTATCGATGTTATAGCCGATAAATAACCGATATTTATTGGCGATAAAACCGATGTCGATAACTATCGGCGATATATGTACGTACCGTACACATAAATGTACAGCCAGTACACTCAACTGTACGTCATATTTCTCGGGCTCGCCTTACTCACAACCCCTTTCTACGGATGTGTCTGCCAATCAGATCACAGTTATTCTACAGTTGTACAAGCACAAAAAGTACAGTAGCCGCCATGAGGTCTATACAGTTTTGGTACGGATCCATTGAAATGATGTACCTTTCACATCCAACGCTATGGCTTTGTCCCTTTCTTCCTTGGGATCCACTGGAGACCTGCGTATCAATCTGTCGGCTTTTTTGGCATAAGCCGCCAAAAGAGCCATTCCGAGATGCTGGTGCTCACGCTGGCCATCTGCTCGTATTTTCTCATTCCAAGTCGTCCGTTCGATTCCGGCGGCTCGCAGAATGTTATTTTGCGTCCGTTGTACTTTGTGTTCGCCGTCTTTTTTCTGTTCCATGTTCACCAGTTTGTCGTTACAATTCTGTACGTTGTAGTAAAATCGCTGTTCAGTTAACCAGCCAAAAAATACTACAAAGTGCAACGTATCTTTTCGTCAAAGTTCGTACATTTCCCATAAAAAACTGTACATTTCCCATAGTTTTTCAGTTCAGTTTACATGACAGAAAGTACTCCGCGTATTTTTGCGATTTTTTCAAATGTCATGAACTATTCATATAAATCAAGATAAAAGGAAAAAATCGTATGAACAACTATATTTTTTTAAGTTATCGCCGATATAGAATTTGCTGGTCTCAAACCGGTATATCGAAACCTCTAACTGTTCAATTACCAATAACTATCGGTATCGGTGTTATCGCGATAAATTTTTTACCGATACACAACACTAATTATACACGCATCTTACATCGTATATCGCTATTAGTGTTAATAAGGATTTCGCCACTTAAAACATCTTTTCTCCACACTTGTACGGTTTTCACATGGAGACTGCCAATAGGAAGGTGAGAATCTTAGCTTCAATCGCAACTGTCAGATTCTTTATACCACAAATGTGTACAGAGAAAAGATGTTCTAAATGGCTAAAAAATTGTTGCACTAAGGGTGCGTCTCCATGTGCCAAAGTAAGTACTTTTTTTTGTTGTTTTCTTGTAAAACTTAGAGCCGTACCGCTCCTAAGTTATATCTTATCTTATATGTGCCAATCATATGAAACCAGAGCCTCCCTCCCTCCCTCCTCCCTCCCTCCCTCCCTCCCTAATGTTTTTGGGATTAGGGGGCTGTTTTTGGGATTAGGGGGCAGTGATGCGGAAGGGGAGAGGAGGGAGACCCTATTAGAGGAACAATAGGGAAGGAGTCCCTCATTTCCCTTCGGAGGAAATGGGCCGCCTAGGCAAGGAAATTAGGGCAAGGGAGGGGAGAGGAGTGATGGGGAGGGGAGGGGAGGGTAATGAGAGAGAATGGGGGGAGAGGAAAAAACGGGAAGTGATAGAGAAAAAAGACAAAAAGAGATGGAAAGTGGAAATGGAAAGGCGGAGAGGGAGAGGAATTACTGAATTTCAAATCGATGGTCGGTACGGCTCTCCAAGAAAAGACAAACTTTGATACGATATACTATGATATGTTATATTATATATAGTATCATAAGGAGGTATCACATAACAAAATAATAACATAATAATATCATCAGGAAGTTCAAATCCCGCCTCCAAGATACATTTTGGAAACACATTTTCTCCTACAAAATTTGTTCTCTACTTTCCCGATTTATCTAATTTCTGCGTTTCCTTTTTTTTCTATATTTTCCCGATTCTCCGTTTTCTGCGTTTTCTTTTTTGTCTCTACTTTCCTGATTTCTCCAATTTCTGCATTTCTCTTTTTTTCTCCACTTTCACGATTTCTCCGATTTCTGCGTTCTGCTTTTATTTCTCTACTTTTCCAATTTCTCCGTTTTCCGCGTCTTCATTTTTTTCTCTACTTTCCCAATTTCCCCGTTTTCTGCGTTTTCTTTCTTTTCTCTTCTTTCCGATTTCTCTGTTTTCTGCGTTTTTTTCTTTTCTCTACTTTCCCATTTTCTCCATTTTTTGCATTTTCTTTTTTTTTCTACTTTCCCATTTTCTCCCTTTTCAGAGTTTTCTAATTCGTCTCTACTTTCCCGATTTCTCCGTTTTCTGCGTTTTCTTTTCTTTCTTTACTTTCCCGATTTCTCCTTTTTTTGCGATTTTTTTTGTTTCTCTATTTTACCGATTTCTCCATTTTCTGCGTTTTGTTTTTTTTCTTTACTTTCCCATGTTCTCTGTTTTCTGCATTTTCGTCTTTTTAATTTATTTTCCCAATTTCTCCGTTTTTTGCTTTTGATATTTTTTTCCCTACTTTCCCGATTTCACTGTTTTCTGTGTTTTCTTCTTTGTCGCTACTTTCCCATTTTCTACGCTTTATGCGTTTCCTTCTTTGTCTCTACTTTCCCATTTTTTCCATTTTCTGCGTTTACTTTTTTGTCTCTACTTTCCCATCTTCTCCGTTTTCAGCGTTTCCTTCTTTGTTCTACTTTCCCGATTTCTCCATTTTCTGTGTTCCTCTTTGTCTCTACTTTCCCGATTTCTCCGTTTTCTGCGTTATCTTTTTTTTTTCTACTTTCTCGATTTCTCCGATTTCTGCATTTTCTCTTATTTCTCTACTTTCCCGATTTCTCTTTTTTCTGCGTTTTCTTTTATTTTTCTCTTTTCCCATAGTCTCTTTTTTCTGCGTTTTTTTCTTAGTCTCTACTTTCCTATTTTCTACTTTCTCTGCGTTTCCTTCTTTGTCTCTACTTTCCCATTTTCTCCGTTTCTAGCGTTTGATTTTCTTTCCATACTTTTCCGATTTCACCGTTTTCTGCGTTTTCTTTTTTTTCTTTACTCTCCCATTTTCTCCGTTTTCTGCGTTGTCTTCTTTGTTCTACTTCCTGATTTCTCTGTTTTATGCGTTTTCTACTTTGTCTCTACTTTCTTGATTTCTTTGTTTTCCGCGTTTTCTTATTTTTCTCTAATTTCCCATTTTCTCCGTTTTCTGCGTTTTCTTATTTTTCTCTAATTTCCCATTTTCTCCGTTTTTTGCGTTTTCTACTTTGTCTCTACTTTCCCGATTTCTCCGTTTTCTGTGTTTTCTACTTTGTCTATACTTTCCCGATTTCTCCGTTTTCTGCGTTTCCTTTCTTTGTCTCTACTTTCCCATTTTCCCGTTTTTTTTTCTCTACTTTCTCGACTTCTGTTTTCTGTGTTTTCTTCTTTTTTCTCTACTTTCCCATTTTCTCCATTTTTTGCGTTTTGTTTCTTTTCTCAGTTTCCCCACCTTCTCCATTTTCTGCGTTTCTTTTTTTTCTCTACTTTCCCATTTTCTCCGTTTTCCGCGGCTGTTTTACCCCTTACTATTTGGATTTCTGTTTTCCTAATTTTTGGTTTAAGGAGCGATTGTTTTGGGAAATTGGTTTCGGTTTTTGAAAAATCTCTACTATTGAGGGTAAACCTCTTCAGGATGAAAGTTTATAAAAGTAATTAAGGTTTTGCAGCACTGAAGACCCAAAAAAAAACTTTAAAGGGGAAACTTAAAAAACGATAAGTTTTGAAAGTCCATTTGCAGCAATCTTGATGGTAAAAAATAGGATTTTCAGAATATTTGGTAGTGTATAGAGTTTTCACATGCTTTTAAGGTTTTATTTATGGTAGAGTGTTTAAAAGGTTTAAGGGTTCCAGAGAATTTTAGGGTTAGAAGATATTAGATTTTTTATAATTAAAAGTTTATAGATATTTAGGGTTGAGTGTTTAGGGTTTGTAAAACTTTTCGGGGAAAAGAGACAAGGAGCACCCGAGTTTCGACATGCGAAAATTGATGAAGAGTGGGGGAGGGAGTAAGGGAGAGAGAGAGGAGGAAGGAGGGAGAGAGCACGGAGAGAGGGCGAGGGGGGAGAATGAGGGTACAGTGGTGAAGGGCGAAAGGGGAAAAGGGTGACGAAGTGGGAGGGTGGGGGCAAGGGATTTGGGGAGAGGGAGACAGGTAGAGCGAGAGAGGGAGAGAAGGGGGGAGACAGAAGGAAAGGGGGAACGGGAGGTAGGAGGCAGAGGAAGGAAGGGCAAGAGAGAGGACGGGGGAGAAGGTAATTAAAATTCACTGCTATATGGACAATATTTACAGATAATTATGATTTTTTAGAATGCGAATATCATAAAGGCTATGAAATATTTTAGTTTAAGCTTTGAACTGATTTTAGACTAAACAAAAAACGTGATTACCTCAATAAAGGAGTCGATAGTATCGGTAAAAGCGGTAAATCAAGGTCCACCGGTTAAAGTTACTTTCTGCAAATATACAAAAACTTAAATCGATAAATAAATAAAGAACTCAAAAACTAGCGAATAAACAAAACCTATACTGAAAAAATTACTATTAACTGCCGTACCTCAGGCAAAGCAAAAGAAAAAAATGGGGTTTTCAGATTCAGGCTACCACAAAATTACCAAATTCTGACACGACAAAGCTGAAAAATTTTAGAGTAAAAACTTTTCAAAAAATGGGGAAAGTTTTGGTAAGTTTTGGCAATGTACTTCAACAAAATTTCTTCCCTCGACAACCATAGTCGCGACAAAAAGGCGATTTGAAGTTAGAGTTCCGGTTTCGTCAGAATACAAAATATCGCCTCCCGCAATCTTTTTTTTAAGGGGTAATTTTTTTTGGGATTGCGACAGATCCCTGCTACGGAGAAGAAAAAAAATACACGAAAAAAATACACAAAAATAAAAAAGATACACAAAAATAAAAAAATACACAAAAATAAAAAAATACACAAAAATAAAAAAATACACAAAAACAAAAAATACCCAAAAATAAAAAATACACAAAAAAATGGTTAATGGGGAAATGGTTAATGAAAAGGGAGAGAGATTGAAGGTGGTTAAAAAAAAGGGGCGGAAAGAGAGCGTAAAGAGAACAAATTTCTGAAAAAATTTCAAAAACAGAGAAACCTTAAAAATGAAAATTGACATTTGGAGATTTTGAATTCGAAAACAAATGCAGCTCTCGCGAATTCTTTATCGAGGTTTTCGGAGTCTTTAAAATTTTGGCTTTTCTCGGGCTTTCAGAATTTTTATTGTAAACAAATAATTATTCCATAATCGAATCTCCTCCTGGGTTTGAGAGTTTTAGGGTTTTAGGGGGTAGAGGGAGAGAAATAAGGGGGGTAGAGGGAGAGAAGGTTTGCAGGCTCTCCTCAGAGTTTCCCTCCACTTTCCTTCAATTTTTTCAATCATTTTTTCATTTTTTCTCTCGAGTTTCTTTCAAAAAACCAGAAAAAAAACTTAAAAACAAACCCTAGAAGACCCTGAAATAACCCATAAAACCTTTAAAAAACCCCATAAAAACCTTTAAAAAACCCCATAAAAACCTTAAAAAAACCCCATAAAAACCTTAAAAAAACCCCATAAAAACCTTAAAAAACCTCAAAATGACCCTAAAAAAAATTCCCTGAAAAACACCATACACCTTTCAATTTTGTTACCACATATAACAATTACAAATAATAATACACGAAAAAAAGAAAAAGTGGGCAAAAAAATAAAAAACGAAGAAAAATCAGAAAAACCCAAAGAAAACACAAAATAATCAGAAAAAAAAATCCTCTCCCTCTCCCTCTCCCGGACTAAACCCCATTTGATCCCATTTTCCCCCCATTTACCCCCCATATACCCCCCTATACCCCCACTACCCCCCTATCCCCTCCTATCCCCCCCTATCCCCCTACCCCCCTTACCCCCCAAAGGGTATTTAGGGCCACCCTCTTCCCCCCCATTTCTGGTGGCACCTCCTCAGAGCCTGGGGTGTAGGGGGTAGAGGGAGAGAAATAGGGGGGGGTAGAGGGAGAGAAATGAGGTAAAATTTGAAGAATAAAATGTGTGAAAAGGGAGGGAAAGTATTTGTGGCTTTTTGGTATTTTTTGGAATTTTTTTGGATTTTTTTTTTTTTTTTCTCTGTAAGATCCGAGAGAGGTCATAACGGGGGGAAAGAGAGAGAAGGGGAGAGAGGGGGGAGGGGGGAAGGAGAGGGAGAGAAAAATAGAGTGGAGTTGTAGAGATTGGAAGGGACAAAAGAGAAAATTGGAAGTCTGTGAAAATCCATCTGAATTTCCGTACATCTCTGACCGTACGGACCCTAAATTCCCTTTCTGGTCAATCCGTACAATACGGCGCAGAGCCGCTGGTGCGATCGTTTATTCCGTACATCATGTTCCGTACAACCCTGGACAAACCCTTCAAAGCATAGTTCAAAAGTAGGTGAAGGTAGGCCCATACAATATGCCTATTGTACGCAAAACATACAATATGACCTTAAGACCCATATTGTATTCGGACCTATTCGGACCAATTAAAACATTCGGACCAAATATTGGACTAATTAAAACATTTGGACCAATAAAAAAATTTTACACCGTCAGATTCGGACGATCGGACGGTCGCTGATCAAAGTAGCGATCTAAGAAGATCACATGAAAAGCCCATAACACAACTTACGAAAAAGGCGCCGACCAAAGGTCTACCATAAAAACGCCTACTTTTGAACTATGCTTCCAAGTACACCGCCAATCGCTATTAGAGTATATAACGCCAATTCGGTGCCCTTAAAAAAAAAAAAAAAACCTGAAATACAATTAATAACGCTATTTAAGTACGTGGACCATAATCTGCCACGTCTCAGGTACTAAATTAGAATCAATAACGCTAATTTTTTTTTGACGCTATTTAATCCTTGACTCTAATAGCGATTGGTGGTGTACAGTACACCGCGAATCGTACCATCTTTGAATACGACTTGCACCTTATTTGTATAACGTTTCATTAAGACCTAACTGATAAGGCGTACGGCTACGCCGTTTGTTGATCATCTGGAGGTCTTAGGATTAAATCCTAATCTTGGCAACTTTTTGCAAAGACTTATGCCTCTTGTTGCCTTTGTTTATCTTCTTGACTACTTAAGGAAACCATGGCTCTTTTTGAGTCCTTAGTGACTAGGACAAGTGTGAGGACTTAAAAAGTTTCATAGACATACTAACAAAAGACAAAAAATAGGATTTACCATTTTCAACGCTCTCTTTATTTTCTAATCTATCTTTTGCTTCAGTCCACACTTCTCCCTACCAAATATCAATTTGGGAGAAGGAACCGGCTTAGTCATCATATCTGCTACCATTTCTCCATCCGGTCTATATTCCAAACTTATTATTTTATTCTCAACCTTCTCTCTAACAAAGTTTAATCGGATATCCATATGCTTTCCTTTAAACTGATGCTTTGGGTTTGCTGCAATTGCAATTGCAGCTTGATTATCACAAAATATTTTTTGCACTCTATTTTTCATATAGCCAAGTTCTTCAAAGCAATGATTTCACCCACATCAATTGTTTCACAGCCGAACAAGAGGAGATTGGTGGATTGAGCAATCACCTTTTGTTGCTTGCTGCTCCAACAACAAGCCCCATTCCCAACATACAACGCATACCCAGAAGTACACCTCTTTATTAAAGCATCCCCATAACAGGTATCACTCCAAGTGATGATGTCAGTATTATCCCCTCCCAAATGCAACCACACATTTCTCGTTCATATGAAGTACCGCATCACTCTCTTTGCCGCTTCCCAATCTTTCTTCCTATAATCGTTCAAACTCCTAATAAATATTCCTACAACTGTTGCTATATCAGGACGGGTATAGTTCATAAAGTATATCGAACTAGCGACAACTTGTCTACACGGAATATTTTGCATAAACTTCCTTTCCTGCGCTCTTAACTCATTATTCAAGATCACAATTCCCCCTTCTAAACTCCCCTTGTTTCCCTTAATTAAATCAATTAGAGTTGTACAATTATTTGCTTTATCCATTTGAAAATTTTCAAGCATATTTCTGATTGCTTCTTTTTGAGTTATTCTAAATATTATTTTCTCTTTATCCCTCTCCATCTAAATTTCCAAAATGTACTTTGCCTCTCCCAAGTTTTTTATTTCAAATCTACTCTTTAGATCCTTTTTCGATCCATTAAATTTCTCCATTGATTTACTCAAAACAAGCAAATGATCAACATAGATGGCATTGAAAATCATACCTTCCTCATCCTCAAATAGATAGATGGAATGATCCTAACTTATTCACATATATCCCAAAATCGTCAAAAACTCGTCCAGTTTCTTGTTTCATTGGCGTGGAGCTTGTTTTAGTCCATAAAGAGACTTTATCAATCAACATACCTTACTTTCTTCTCGTTTCTCCATAAATCCTTCTGGCTATCGCATGAAGATCTCTTCTTCTAATTCTCCGTGTAAGAAAGCAGTTTTGATGTCTATCTGGTGCACTTCTATGTCTTCTGCTGCCGCAAGACTAAGTAGAATCTGGACAGAGGGAAATCTAACAACCGGAGCAAAGGTCTCCTCATCATGGATTCCCTCCTTCTGTGTGAACCCCTTTGCCACTAATCTAGCCTTATATTGCTTGATAATGTTATCCGAATTTAGTTTCAACTTAAATACCAACTTGCATACTATCGACTTTCTATCCCGAGGACAATCCACCAGCTTCCATGTGTATGCTTCTATAATGGAAGCCATCTCATCATTAATGGTTGTCATCCATGTACTAGGTTTTGGACTATAAATTGCTTCCCAGTAACTTTGGGGTTTGCTCAAATGTGATAGCTTAATTACCTTGTTGTTTACTTGTCTCTCTTGAAGTCTCTTGCTGCTTCTCCTTCCTCCTTCAAAATCTCATGCTGGAATAGAGGGTAATCTCGGATTTCTCCGAACGACTTGATCATTTTCCCTATACGTGGAGTCCATCTCCGGACGTTCATCATCCATTTCCGATTTTTCGTCGTTTTCTTCCTCAGTTTGAACAGGAAGCTTTGAATCCAAGAGAGGGTCACTCTAGGTAATTTTTTTCTCTTCCTCTGCAAGGTCAGGCTGAACCGGAGTTCGGTTAGAAAAATCTGAATCTAACTCATTTTCGGATTCAATTCTAATTCTAACCTGTTTAGTGTATTTAAAGGGATCTATGGACTTTCCTTCATCCATGACTACCAAGTGTTTTACTAGAATGATGTCGTCTCTTCCAAGATCATAAACCCTATATCCCTTTACATTTTCATCATACCTAAGTAGGTATCCTAGCTTTCCCCTTACATCAAACTTCCAATCAGATTTTTTTGTGTTTAGACTAAACACTTGACTTCCAAACACCTTTAAGCGTGAAATATTAGGTTTTCTCCCGGTCAATCTTTCATAAGGTGTTTATCCTTTTACGGCAAAGGTAAGGACTCTATTTTTGAGATAGTTAGCACAATTCATAGCTTCTGCCCAAAAACTTTTTCTTATCATTTTATCCAACAACATACTACTGGCACTATCACTTAACGTCCGATTTAGTGTCTTAGCTACACCGTTTTGTTCTGGGTTCTCTGGAGTAGTCTTTTGGTGTTGAACCCCTTCCTCTTTCAAAGAATTCTCAAACTCATTAGAGGTGTATTCCTCCCCATTATCACTCCTCACTCTCTTTATAAGTGTCTCATGAAGCTTCTCACTCCATGCTTTATACTCTTTAAAGTAAGCCGAAGCCTTAGATTTTTTTTTCAAAAAATAGACTCTAGAGTATCTAGACCAATCATCAGTGATACTAAGTATAAATCTTTTTCCTCCAACTGATGGCACTTTGGCCGGTCCCCATATGTCAATATGAACTAGATCTAGGACCTTTTCACATTTATATATTGCGGTTTTTGGGAAAGGCAATCTGTGGGCCTTACGTTGAGCTCATCAACTACAGTTATCCAAGGTCTTGTTATCTCCGAAATAAATTCCCTGAACTACACCCATTTTCTTCATTTGTTTTAATCTATCTAGATGCACATGACCCAATCTTTTATGCCACATCATCAAATCACTTACACTAGCATAGTAAACTCTCTTCTTTTTATTGCTCGAATTCAACCTAAACATTCCTTGGCTACCTTTTTCAGCTATGAAATGCATTTTTTTTTCATAGCTACCAACAAAGACTCTTTTGTTAGTACTAATCCCAAAACCCTTATCATCTAAGACCTTAAGGCAGTCATGGCTTTCTCTGAGTCATTAGTGACTACGACAAGTGTGAGGACTTCAAAATTTTCACAGAAACACTAACAAAAGACAGAAAAATGAAAATACCTTTTTCAATAATCGTCACTGTACCAACACCTAGACTTCCTCGTGACTGAACCAGCGACTAGACTGTCTTCACTTTACCAGCAATGAGACTTCATCGTCGCTGAACCGTCGAGCAGACTATCATCACCATACTATCGACTTGACTTCGTTGTCGCTAAACAAGCAAGCAGACTGTCGTCACTTACCAGCGACCAAACTTCCTCCTCGCAAAACCAACAAGCTGATTGTCGTCTTTGTACGAGCAACCAGACTTCCTCCTTGCAGAACCAGCTTACAGGCTGTTGTCACGGTACCAGCGACCAGCGACCAGACTTCCTCGTCGCTGAACCAATGAGCAGTTTTTGGTCATTGTACCATTGACTATACTTCCTCATTGCAGAACAAGCGCGTAGACTGTCCTCAGTGTACTAACGACTAGACTTCGCAGAAGCAAAGAGCAGACTGTCGTCACTGTACAAGCGACCATACTTCCTCGTCGTTGAACCAACGAGCTGATTGTCGTCACTGTGTTGATATTTGTGTATTTTCTAAGTCATTATTAGGATAGAAAAAGAGTAGAGGCAGTTTCCCTCTAGCTTCTTATCCAGCCTTTAGTGACTACAACAAGCGTGGGGGCTTGGAGAAGGGAGTTAGAGGTAGACTGCTTTTGATTTTATTCTATCTTTACACTGACATAGAAAATACACAAATATCAACACTCCCTTTATTTTCTAGTCTATTTTCCTCTCAGCTCACATACAAAAACAAAGAAAATCAAAACATTTTTTTTTTCTTTTCCTCTTATAAAACTTTAAGTGAATACCCTCGTGTTTAAAGAAATGTATTAGATGAGCCAAAATACACATTTCATCTTGTTGATCACACATTTCATTTTTTATGTTGCTTTTTATAAACCGAGCTCTTGGAGGAAGGATTTTATCCACCTCATCGCTTTTTCATCCGAGCAAAATACAAAATCCCTGTTGTAGTTCAAACTGCCAACCCCATCCTTAATTTGCATTACATACCCAAATGCTAACCCTTTTACAAGCACACCTTCAAAGATGGCATCACTCTTATTAGTGATGTCAAAACCATAACCCCCCAAATTTATCGTTAAATCAAGAGTCCCCACTAAGTTTCTCATAAAATCTACATCTTCCGAACTCATATTTTTATTCCTGTTAATTACCCCATTTACTAAACTTTCCTCACTCTCTTCCATGGAATTCTTTCCACTATCAATTCTATTTTAATTCCCAAAAAATATTTCTCCTCCCCTAAACCTTTCATCAAATATTCCTCTTCTCCCCTATCCTTTGGAGCCCCCCTCCCCCTAGATTCACTTCTCCCCTTTCCTCGGAATCCGTTGAAGTCTCCCTTTCTAACCAATTTTTGTTTCCAAAATATATATGAAGTTATCCTCATTATTTTATTTTTTCCTTTTTCAATTACAAATCCTAGATCTGAATTTTGCATTTCTAAGCCATACACTCTACACTCCTTGACATCCTCAAGTACCTCCTCTCTCTTTACTTCCCTAATACCTCCTAAAGCACAGTGTTGTTTTCGTGGAATTTCTATGTGTTTTTCTCTCTTCCCCATTCTACCGATGTGAAAAAACTCCAAAATATCTTCATCCTATTTCTCTTCTTCCCCTTCTTCCTCCTCTTTCACATTCCAACTTTTAATTTCTTCCAGACAAGGACACTTCTCCATATAGTGACCGGGTTCCCTACAAAAGAAGCATACCCATTTTTTCAAAGCTCCCATTTCTTTTCCTCTCCCTCTCTTTCTACCAAAGTTCCGATAAGGTTTACCTCTGTCTTTCTTCCTCTTATCAAACTTCCGCCAGTCATAATCATTCCTTTGTAGAAACTAAAAGTTTTTATTTGTATTTTCTAAATAAAAGGCAGAAAAGAAGTAGAGGCAGTCTGCCTCTAACTCTTCTCCTTTAACTCCCACACTTCTCGCAGTCACTGAAGGTTGAAGAGGGAGCTAGAGCAATGGGTGCCTATGCTGTCCAAAGAAACACAGGTAGCATTTTTGGTAGATTTACCAAAATAACACTTGAAGGACCCGAGAATTGATCCTGGTACTTGCCGTCAGTTAAGTCCAGCCGTAGCCGGTAGCTTTAACCTATTAGTCTACGATTGGTGTTGGTACATCTAGGGTTTGATATGTGTTTAACAATGTAGACATACACAAGTTCATTTTACGGCGCGAACATATTTATTTGACATAGACACATTTTCTATGGTACGTCGTACTGTATTCCACAAAATGAATATCTCGCATTTGTTTCGATCGCGAAAAAAATACTCTGCAATTAATTTTCACAGCTAGAAATAATTGCTGATCTAGATCAAACGGCAACGATAGATGCCAAGATCGCGGAATGGAAGCTTTGGCGGTTTTTGGTTATCGCCACGTTAAATGACACGTGGCACATTCACATTGGTTTGCGGCATCTTACGGAGAATACGAGAACGAATCCAGATGTGGCAGGCGACGACATTTTGGCCATGCCGTATAATGGCCGTACATAAAGTACATCGGCACCTATACTTTTTTGTACAATACAATAATCTGATTGGTGCCGTACGTCAATAGATTAAGTTTTAGAGAGGGATGGGATTTAGAGAATTTAGTAGGTAGCCACCTCTCTGTGAAAGAGCTCTTGTACAAAAGGTCATCTTTGACCACTCATAACTTACTGCTAAAGGGAGAAAATTAGAGATTTTGTTTGCTATCGACTCACGCAGTTCTTGCATTCACAAGAGTGAAAGTGGTCTGAGTTTTTGTGTGCCAGGGTGACAATTATTCTTAATGAAACACAAAGGGGTTAAGGTTATCCTAGAGGCTTCGTGTGAGCTGCCTACTCTGAGGACATATGGAGGTCTCACAGTTGCAGGTTATGGGCCCACCCTCTAGGGAGCCCATTTTCAATGGAACTCGATTCATTTACTAGGAAAATATGATGACAGGAGCTTTATGTGCGAAAACAATTTCGGGGAATAATGAGTGGAAGGGTGAGGCATCCATCTAGTCTCGGGATCCCTCCAGGGTTTACAAGAAGCAGATTCACTTGAGATGATGATCCATCTCCTAGAGAGGAGACAAAGGAAAGGGAGGTGGTGGACAAAGGTAAGGAGAAGAAGACGGTCACACCAATAGCAACTGGTTCGGCATTTATGTCACCTATTCCGAGGAACGACAAGAATGATACCGATACCTAGGACTACAACAATATGGCGGCAAAGCACTTCATCCTCCGCCATCTTACTGAAAAGGCTTGCATCTCCTCATTTTGCAGGTAGAGAGGGCATGTGATCTTTGGGTGGCCCTTATAGAGATGTACACTGAAGTGGTACGATTCAGCAACAACAATTGGCTGATCAAAAAGTTGTCGCATATGTATACAAAGGGGGGAAGATATTGGATTTTTGTAATGAGCTCGCAACACTTTTCATCGAGCTAAAGAGTGCTGGATATGTTGAAACTGAAAAGATGAAGGTTAACTACTTGCTCATGAAGTTACCAGATGAGTTCGAGAACATAGTCAACCGTGTGCACGATTTGTCAAACTCAAGGTGGATATGGAATTTAGTGGTAGGGATGATTCTCGTTCGGGAGAATAGGATTGATATCCGAATGGAGGAAAGAGTGGGCAAGCCCTTGCAGCTAGAATATATTGGAGGAACAATGATTCCAGGAAATCGATCGGAAATTTTTGAAGAGGGGGGCAGAAAAATTAGACCGACGAGTTTGGACCGAGGGCTCCCAAGGGTTTGTGCCATTTATGTAAGAAACCATGGCACTATATGGCGGAATGCACTAAGTTAACCAAGCTACGGTTAAAAGAGGGGCAGACTAGTGGACCCCCGAGAGGAAAAAAAAAGGCCCCAATGACACAGGTACATGAGGCGGAATCCGAGGATAAGGACCATGAGCTCCTATTGGATGAGGAGTTGGAAGCAAAAAACGAGGTTGAAATTCCACAAAAGTAGAAATGTGCTTTCGGTGGATTGAAAAGTGAAGAATGCTAGATTGTAGATTTAAGTGCCTCCATGCACATGTGTAAGGATAAACACTTATTCACTAAGATAAGAAAGATTCCCACTGTAGAGATAGAGTACGGGGATGGGAGGATAGTCACTACTACTCTAGTAGGATCAGTAGATCTAAAAGTGTTAGTAGAAGGAAAGACATCCATAGTTACATTCTCTGATGTATTGTTTTTTCCGAAGCTTAACAAAAACCTCATCTCTACGTTTGTATTAGATTATAAGGGTTTTGAAACTAGCACTCGGAAAGGAATCTTTACTGCTAGTTTTGAGGAGGAAGTTTATTTCACTGCTGAAAAAGGTAGCCAAGGGATGTTAGACTGATTTTAAGCAATAAAAAGAAGAAACTTTATTATACTCCTGTTCATGATATAATGTTGCGGCATAAGAGGCTTGGGCATGTGAATCTAGATAAGTTAAGAGAGATGAAAAAGATGGGAATAGCGGAAGGGATTTAGTTCGGTGAGAGTGAGAATCTAAGTGATTGTAGTGGATGTGCTCAAGGTAAAGCAAACAGGTTACCCCACCCAATAACAACCACCTATAAGGGAGAAAAGGTTCTAGATTTAGTACACACGTACATTTGGGGACCGGCAATAGTGCCTTCACCGGGAGGGAAGAGATTTATAATGTTTATCACCGATGATTTGTCTCAGTATTCCAATATGTATTTTTTGAAAAAAAAGTCAGAGGCTCAGGAATGTTTTAAACAATACAAAGGATGGAGTGAAAAACTCAAAGAAACGCTAATTAAGAGAGTAAGGAGTAACAATGGTGGAGAGTATAGATCTAACCAGTTTGAGGATTTTTTGAGGGAAGATGGAGTCAAGCACCAAAAGACGGTTCCAAAAAACTCGGAACAGAATAAGGTAGCTGAAAGATTAAATAGGACACTAATTGATAGTGCTAGAAGTATGTTTTTCGATAAGAAGATAGGAAAAAGGATTTGGGCTGAAGCAATGAACTGTGCTAATTACCTCAAAAATATAGTTTTTACTTCACTGATAAAAGGCCAAACACCTTATGAGAGATGGACCGGCCAGAAACCATACATATCTCATTTAAAGGTTTTCAGCTGTCAAGTATTCAGTCTAGATACAGATCGGTCTAATTGGAACCTAGATCCTAAGGGAAAACCGGGGTACTTATTAGGATATGATGAGGATGTAAAAGGATATAGAGTTTATGATCTAAAAGGGGAAGATATCATCTTAGTAAAGCATCTAGTAGTTATGGATGAATGAAAGTCTATGGATCCCTTTAAGTATACAAAGTTAGTAAAAATTAGATTCAAGTCCGAAAATTCCGATGACTTTGAGCTTCCTAACTATCTAAGTTTCAAGGAAGTTGACATTCTTGTAGGTACAAATCAGACCAAAAAGGACTCGGCCTCAAAAACTCCAGTGACAACTCTATCTGAAGCGAAAGACGTGGTGGAAATTGATTCTGAACCAATGGACAGGGTAGAAGCCGAGATTGTTTGAAAGAACCCACGAAAACCATCTACTCCAGCCATAAAATTTGAGGGAGGAAGAAAAAGTAGCAAAAGGTTGCAAGAAAAACAAGTTAATAATAAAGAAACAAAACTATCTCATCCAGATGAACCTCAAACTTATGAAGAGGCGATGAATTGTCCACAAAAGAATCGGTGGAAGACTCCTATCAATGAGGAGATGGCCTCAATTATGGCAACCGATAATGGGGAGCTGGTGGATTGTTCACCTAACCAAAAACTAATCGGTTGTAAGTGGGTGTTCAAATTAAAACTAAACCCAGATAACACCATTGAGCGCTACAAGGCCCGGTTGGTGGCAAAAGGATTTACACAGAAAGAGGGATTCGACTACGAGTAAACCTTTACCCAGGCCGTCAGATTTCCCTCAATCCGCATACTTCTCAGCTTGGCGGCAGAGACATAGAGGTGAACTAGATGGACATTAAAATAACCATTTTGCATAGGGAATTGGAAGAGGAGATCTTCATGCGACAACCCTAAGGATTTTTGGAGCAAAGAGAGGAGAGTGAGGTATGCTGGATGATTAAATCTCTTTATTGATTTGAAACAGGCGCCTTGACAATCGAATAAGAAGCTTGATGAGTTTCTTACCGGTCTAGGATATATCCGGATCAGCTCAGATCACTCAATCTATGTTTTTGAAGATGAGGAAGGTGATATTTGTATTGCAATTTATGTTGATGATTTGCTTGTTCTAAGTAAATCAATGGGCAAAATTAATAAACTGAAAACGGATCTAAAGGGGAGATTTGAGATGAAAGATATAGGGGAGGCAAGATATATTTTGGGAATTCATGTAGAAGAGATCGAGAAAAAAGATTATAAGACTAACACAAAAGGAAGCAATAAGAAACATGTTGGAAAATTTTCAGATGGATAAAGCTAATTGTTGTATAACTCAAATGGAGTTGACGAAGGGATGAGAGGGGAGTGTGGAAGAAGGAGTCATAATCTTAGACGAGGAATATGGTCGGGAAGATCATAAGTTCATGCAAACTATACCTTATAGGTAAGTAGTTAGAAGCCTAATCTATTTTATGAATTGTACTCGCCCGGATTTGGCTGCAGCTCTAGGAGCGTTGAGTAGGAGTCTAAATGCTCCCACTAAGAGAGATTGGAAGGCAGCTACGAGAGTCTTTAGATATTTGATAGGAACTAGGGATCTATGTTTGCATTTGGGTGGAGGGAATACAGACATCACTACTTGGAGTGATGCCATTTATGTTGATGCTCCGATGAGGAGATGTACTTCTGGATATGTATTCTATGTGGGTGATAGAGCCTGTTGTTGGAGTAGTAAACACCAAAAGGTTATTGCTCAGTCCATTATGGAGGATGAGTATATGGCCTTTTGCTCTGCTGTAAAAGAATTGATGTGGGTCAAGTCTTTGCTTGGTGAGCTTGGTTACCTTAAAAATGGTGTGTAGAAATGTTTTTATGATAATCAAGCAGCAAATTTTTTGCCAACTCTTGATGCTTTAATGATCCACTCTTATATTTGTTAACTAGTGATATCCGAATCTGAGATGAAGATTTGAAATGCATAAAGGGAATGGCAATGCCCTTTCCTACACTTTTAAGAATTAAGAGCTTATCAACCTTGTCTTTGTAGTTCCACTTTTCACACTCTGATCTGTCGGTCTGAACCCTTCTCACCGTTGCTGGTGGTGATGCTGCCAATATCACCTTAAGCAATGGTGTCACTTGAGTTGCATTTCCTCCCTTTTCTCCTTCCATGACAATCTCCTCTCCTTCCTCATCTTCATCTTCGGTGATGGTGGCAGCTGCTCTGGCTACTTTAGTGGCGGAGGTGCCAGAAAAACGTGTCCCTCCAAACCCAAGTGGAGGTTGGCATAGACTTTGTCCAGACACTATGTTCCATAGATGCTTCTCAAATAGTTTTCCCTCCATCATCATTTCCCAATAAAAAAAGTCTGATCCATCAAATATGGCCACCCTAGAGGAAGGGGCCATAACCTGAAATTTTGTGGTCTCCATTGACCCACATAATGAGCAACCTATGTAAAGCCTCCAGGATAATATTTGCCTCTTCCAATTTCCCACTAAATAAATGTCGCCCAGGCACAAAAATATTTTGACCACCCTCACCCTAGTGAGAAGAAGACTCCTTTGAGTCAAATGCAAAAAAAATCACTGAATTTGCTCCCGTGAGGAGTAAGTTATGGCTGGTCAAAGATGACCTATATAGTTACAAGCTCTCTTAGAGAGAGGTACCTAAATATCACTAAGTCTTGATCTGGCTACTCACGATTACCTACTACTAAACCCTAGTCCAATAGGAACACTATATAGTACAAGAAGGTACACTGGGCGATGTACTTATTGTACGTCCATTGTACGACATTGTCTACAAGGTGACACCTCTCAAATCGGGATCCATGGTTCCTCCTGTTGTTCTTTGGTCTAAAATAGACCGCAGAAGCGACCCAAACTATCATGCAAGAAGCTAAGCAAAAATAGGTCGACGAACAATCATATGAAATGCATCCTCCATATGCGTACACAGACGCAACAAACAACATTTATGGTTTCATGGAATAATCAACATAAATAAACCCTATGACAACATCTAAGGTTTGATGGAATAATTGACATAAACAAACCCTAGGACAAATGCATAAACAATGCATATCAAACATATATAAAACAACATAAATAAATAGTAACAAAAGAGTGCAATCTCACATAAACATTAGATAAACAAAAGTATATCAATAAACATATTACTCAAATGCATGACCTAATCGGCAACCCTAAAAGTCTACATCTTCGGTCCCCACTTTACTAACCAGCATTGATGATTATTCTAATGAAGCTCAAATCTATATATACACTTGTGAGCTGTTAACAAATCACTAAGTGTCAAAATAACCAACGTAAATTACGTAACTGTCATTAAATCAAACTAATCGTAAGCGTACACCTGAAAGTCAAGCAATCGTAAGCGTACACTTGTCTGCAAATACGACATCGTACACACACAAATTACACTATCAAAACCCTAATTGATCACTTAAAAATAAACATCATAATCAACACTAATTTATAATGATGTAAAAGACAAAACAATGTTACTCCAAATATTTACACCGACGCATCCACAAATCCGCGTCATAAGTGACAACTTGCTTAGTCACTTGTCGATAAGTCCACGTAGTAACCCGTCATCACATACGTACGACCCACTTGATAGTACATCCAAAAATAGCGCGAACCACTTGCCGAAATGAAATCGTACTTTCCAAATCTTTTCCGTACCGAAACTGCGTCTTTTTCATAAGTGCGCCTCTCACATTATGTTTCGTACGGGCGACAGACTTTTACAAAAACATTTCAAAATCGATTACATCGGATCGCTTCGCGATCCGTCGTCCATTTCACATTACGCAAATCGTACTCTCCATAATTTGATTCGCGTCACTCAAATTTGATTCCGTACGCTTAAAAACAATTCCTACCATTACTCCCCCAATCCGCAAATCCATTCCAGCTTCCACATTAAATTCAGTTAGTTCTCACGCATTACAAATCGCGTCGAGTACGCACGAAACCTCACGTACGCATGAAATGTCGCGTACGCACGAAACCTCACGTACGCATGAAATGTCGCGTACGCACGAAACTAAATCTTCAAAAACAACACCTCCTCCCATCTTCTCCGGTATCAAATAATGCGGCGCCACGTGGAACCGCATGACGCAATCTCTGAATGCCGCCAAAAGCTCACTTTGGGTGGCGCGTATAATGTTGGCCGTCCGATCTAAACATATTTTACACGGTTCAGATTCACGTAGGTGCATGAATTGTTCCTCTTCGTTAGTTTGGTGTTTATTAGCCATTGCGTTAATGTTTATATATTTTTGAAATCCGTAATGTGTTTTGGTGACGCCTTAGTGGATAAGAATAACGACTACATAGTGAACCACACACTTAGGTTCAAATCCGGATGTTGAAAACATTTTAGTAAAATATCCTCTACTTCAAAATCTACCATTTTCTAAATATGGCGGCAGCCATGGCGTGCCTTTGATCCTCACTCTCTCTCTTTAAAGTATAACTAAAATAGAAAAGTGAACTGTTAATTACCTCTTTTCAACACTCCCCTTAATTCTTAGTCACTTTTCAATTTTAATCCATAATTTTCTTTGCAATAAATCAACTTAGGGGAAGGCACTAGTTTTGTCATCAGTTATGCAATAATTTCTCTATCAGTTTTATGAACCAGTTTAATGATTTTATTTTCAACCTTCTCTTTGGCAAATCTTAGTCTAATATCCATATGTTTAGCTTTGAAATGATGTTTCGGATTAGCTGCAATAGAGATAGCAGCTTGATTATCACAAAAAAAAAATTGAGTTCCAAACTTCATTAACCCAAGTTTTTCAAGAAGAGATTTTACTCACATTATTTCTTTGGTGGCAGCACAGGAATCTATGTATTCAGCCTCTATAATGGAATGCACAACTATTGGGGTTAAAGCCACGACTCGGAAAAGCCATTCTATTGGAAAAATGGAACAGATGGCAACTACTTGATTGTCCAAAGAACAGAAACCGTCCCAATTTATAGTATTTCCCATCTTCGCGAATGACCGTTGACAAATGCGAACTTGCATAAATGGCGGCACATGAAACTTTGGTTTCAAATTTTAATTTGTTCAAAATGAAAACGAATTGGTTTCTTTAGAATTTCAAAAACAAAACAAAAAAATGGAGGAAAAATGGCGCAGGAAACTTCGAAGGTCAATGGATGGTTAACGAGGCGTGACAGGATGTCTTTCAACCAAGATTTTTTTGTCGAACAGGGTGGCTTTGATGTCAAAAGGCACACACCTTTTGCCACATGCAAGTTTATTACTTCACGTCCGTCGTGAATCAAATCAAACTTTTATAAGTGTACGTATAGACGCATCTAGTGTGCGCAAAGTTCCTCCTGGAAATAGATGAGGAGACATTCCAAGCAATAGATAGAAAAGGCGTTTGCATCGAAAATTCAAAAGCAGACAGTGGAAATTTCCGCCAAAAAATTTGGAGAATCTTGCCAAATCTCCAGTAAACACGTTTTGTAAATAAATAAAAAAATACAGCGCGGCTTAGTACGGGAAGGTGTTTTTCGCAGTAAACAACCCCAATTTTTGCCTGATGGAGCACGACTCTTATGAATAGATTGTACCTTGTATATACTTTTTGTAAATAAAAAAAAAAAATACAGCACGACTTAGTACGGAAAAATACTTTTCGCGGTAAACAACCATACTTTCGACCCTTATGAGTAGATTGTACCTTGTATATACTTTTTGTACGCTACATTTATTTTATTGGCCTATGGTTAAGTGGATAGTGGCTCAGAGTAGGTTCTTAGAAGTTAGACAACTTTTGTGATACTCTCTCTCCGAAATATCATCTATATAAAGAGGTTAACTTTGAACTACCATAACAATCAGCTCGAGTGAGCTTTCTCACTAATTCTTTTTGAGTTGGAATTAAGGCAGTTTTGTGGTTAAATAGATGAGGTTGTTGTCGATAGCCTATTTCAGCCATGGATACTAACGGAAACACCCATAGACTACCTCAAAAACAGTTGTGTTTTAGACAGCACAGATTACTCCACTATAAACAAAATCATCTCAAACTTCACCAAAGTGCAGTATATCATAGATATTATAAACTCCCAAATTAAAACCTAAATCCCCTAAGGAATCTAGAAGATATAAGCTCCAAAGTTTCCCAAAAACACTTGACAACTTCTCAAACTAATCAGGTAGACTTCTCACAGAATTCTACAAAAATAGCAAATCAAACTGAAACTTCACACACATATAGTTGCTAGATCATTGAATACATTCACAAAGTTTCACATCAAAAAATCAATCAGAGTGATCACACTAACAGGTCAAAGTTGTTGAAAAACAGTCTAAAATGTCTTTGATTAACTTAGCTGTGATAAGTAAAATAGTCTAAGTCCTACAAGTTATACTCAAAGAGTTCACTACTTAATGTACGGAGACATACCATTGGTACGTTATCTACCACCTACCTAAATTATTGTGAGTATACGAATAATTCGAGGTATGTGAGACTGACTAAATCTACACTAATAAACTAATAAGCAAAAGACAAACCCCTATTGTATAGAATATTTACACCGACACCTCCGCAAAGTCAACTTGCTTAGTCACTTGTGATTGTCTTGTGAATCTCGTCCACCGACTTGATTCAAATCAACCGCAACTGCGTTGTCAACTTCGTCCCAGCTGCGTTGTCCTATTTAAAGTACACTTGTCTCAAAATAGATGCGTCGTACCGGAGGCGCATATTTCAACATTTCGTTTATTTCAAATCGGATCGCCTCGCGATCCTCCGTCCATTTCTTACTGCGTGTTCACACCACTCAATAAGTCCTTTGCTTCACTTTAGTTTTATCCGTACGTTCGCTCCCCCAATCCGTGAATCCATTCAAACCTCCACATTTATAATATACACACAAAATGTCGCATGTGTACAAAATGTTGCGTTCGCACGAAACTGAGTTTTCAAAACAACACTCCCCTGAAAATTTAGTTTTCTGAACCCGGAATAAAATATGCAGGGTGTCAAGTGTCAAACGTCACCACTACTTCCGTTGCGTTGCTATGCTGCGTTGTGATGCGAACTGCTGCTGATTCACCACTGCTTCAGCTGCGTTGCTGTGATAGTTTGACATAGCAGCGGCGGTAATATGTCATCACAGTTGCGCTGCTCTCCATAGTTGTGTACATCCCAATTTCTCCTCCCCTTCGCGATCCTCCATGTAAGTCCATACCAAATCACATAAAATCGTCGACCGAGTACTCCCCTAATTTGCATATATCCCGTAGTGTATTTATAGCGAAACTAAGTCTTCAACAACAATACTCCCCTTAAGACTTCGTTTCATGCACCCCTGCGATACCCTTTCAAATGCAACTAATTGTCCCTTGTACATTTACTCCAGTTCCAATTGTCACTTATTGTTGTACTTCTCCCCCTTCTAAATTCTGACCTTTACCTTGTCAAAAATCCTTGGTTCACTTAGCAGCTCTCCAATCGTCCTCTTGCATGTGTTCCGCTATCGATCGTGCTAACTATCGCCTTGCCAACCGAGAATTATACTTTAGATTAAAAATGTATTCCTTTCGCAATTCGCGCTTTTCACTTCCCATGTTCAATTTTGTTTTTGAGTGTTTCTCCAACTATTTTCCCACCCACTTGAAGCACTACCTGTCTGCCATTTACTCGCCACCTCTACTAATCTACCCTTTACTGCCAAACTACTACTCCAAAAGTCTGAAATGTCCAATCGCACTCACAACACTTCTTTTGCATTAGTCCAACCTCTCTCCAAACAATCTTTCACCCTAAACACACCATTGCTTCCGCTGTCTTGATGTAAGATTACACTTTGTAAGGGTAAAAAGATTTTCCCAATGTGATTAAATTATGCAATTTTCTATATCGCCATGCTGCCCTAGTCGGACATCGAAGCTGTGCTAATCATACACCGTAACCCCAGCAGTTGCTCCATTCTACCCTCAACTTTCCCCCTTTAATTCCTCCATGTAACTACTTTTCTCGATGTTTTAATTTTATCATTTTCTGCAAATGTTTTCTTCTACCTTTGGTTTTTGTATATCTGTATCTTCTTCTTGATCTCTTACAACATTCTAGTCTCCTCATAGAATCTAAACTTCTTCCATTGTGTGTCTTCTCATTTCCTCTATAACGTGTGGATTTCTTCATTTATTTTTTGTCTTTACGCGTAGATCTGCCACTCCCCTTAAGTGTATTCATTTTGAATCCTTTTTCATTTATTTGCTTTTTCCTCTTCCTAGTATTCTTTCTTATTTCCCATATTCCTCCAATTTCTATCTGTTCTTTACTGAGTTGATTAATTTTTTAATCCACACTATTTCTACTTCTGATGTTAACTCGCCATTTAGTGTGGGTGTACCATTATCTTTTTCATCATCTTCTCTTTGCCCTTCTCTAAGTTATGATTTGCACCGGATGAGACATGTCACCGTTTGATAGAAGAGAATCAGATCTTCTCAATTGTCCAATTATGTCGCTTTGTGTGAGCCTTTTATTCTTTGACAAACAACCTCTACCTTTCAATTTATTGACTTCACTCCTCTTTACTTTGCGATTGGCACTTGTCTAGGCGACCCTCTTGGAGAACCTTTGCTAACTATTGCTCGTTACCAGGCCCTTTGCAATTCCTGTACCGCTTACCTTTCTTGCCTCGTGCGTTTTGTGGTGGTCGATATATTATCGGCCCTATAAACCATAGTGTGCCAAGCAATAACTTAATCAAAGATCGTTTGTCAAAACTCAACCTTTCAACCGTCAAAGTGGGTTGTTTTGTCACCTCGTGAGATTCTTCTTTCATTTACCTTGCCTCGTGGTTTTCAATCTCCTCCTCCATCCAAGGCATTCGTGTGTCGAGTTGCCTACTTGGTTCGGATATTTTCGTGACCATACTTCTTGGTTTTGCTCTTCAGATGAAACGTCTCACGTGGTCGGCCTTCCCAACCTTCTTGACCCCATGTCGCTTTTGATCTTGTGACAAGTGTTTGCTTCACCGTCCCTCCTACCTTACTAACATTTCCCCTCCCACCCCAACATTTGTCTCATCTCTTTCCCTCTTTGATGATCGCCTTATGGACATCCTGTTTATATGTTGATTTGTGGGCTTTTGATCATAAGTACAAGCCTACTACCCGCAATCAAGCACTGTCTCTGCAAAAGAATTGGGACTATCGACGGCACGTGTGGCTCCCGCTGCCATCGTACGACGTTGGTGCCTTATTGCCTCCGCTTTTGTCTTTCGGTTTCTAGTTCAGGATACTCGCGGTTTTGCTACCGTTGTTCCTTTTAGATAGTATCTTCGCCTTCTTGCGGTTCATTTTGGATGCGTCTTGTTCCATTCCTCCTGTTTCTTTAGCGAATATGCCGATTCTTTGCACCCTTGTCATTAAATCAATTTCACATGTCCAGGAATCAATTTGTAAGAAGGATGTCGCCACCATTAAATTTGAGCTTCTCGAGGCGCTTACCTTTGATTCTTTGCGTGTGCTCTTTCTATCTTACAGTGGGTTGATTTCGGAGCTTCGCTATTAACTAAACATATTTTATCCACTTTAGATTTCACGCTTGTTTTATTCACCGCCACCTTCATGTTCAGGCTTGGCCACTGTCATACACCACAACTTGAACCTCTTGTTTGTCCTTTAGTCACGAAACGTTACGTTGAACTTACACGCAAATTGAAGAACGACGTGAAATGAAACCTCTGAAACTAAAGTATTAGAAGTCAAGTGTGAACATATTAAATCGCACAAAACCAAATAAACGTAGTACACTATAATAAAACGAACCGGCGTAAAAATATCAATTGGAACTAAATGAAAAAAGTGGGAGTCGTCACGCGCGACCAAATCAAGCTACACTATTTACGATTGGCAATTAAATTTCAATTTTGCGGTTAAGTTAAATGCGAACATGTGCTCTCACTGCGGAGCTCACGTAAAGTCAGAAAGAGTCAGAATGTGACTGTGCCCAACACTTTTATTTACATGTGGTTGCCGCATTTATGTTACTGTAAACCTTGGCCGGCCGTGTGAAATGTTGATTTTATTATGACGGTCGACGTTCGCAAGCGCGGCAAAATTTTAACCGGTTGTATGAATATTTTGAAAGTCAAAGTTGTTCAACTAATTGAGCGTCAAATTTAAACTCAAATTTAATTGTACCAATGTGTACCTAAAACATATAATCTTTGACAAAGTGACGTAAGTGACTGTGCGCAACCAAAATAGTCACTGCCATGATTAATTCCCAAAAAAGAACGCACCGTTCTCACAATCTTGAGATTTTATGCACATTTTTCGGACAGCAGTGAATGGTACGTGAATCGTTCGATCACCTGCACACACTCTATGAAGAGATTCCACCGTCCAATAGAGTAGATAATCAGCATTGTCCGTGAATATTCTTTATTACACGGAAGAATCCATTCCTAATTTGTGGCCGTCTAATTGCCATCCTGATTACAATTCACTTTTTCTTTTGTTCGACTTGACAGGATTGCAGTAATCAACCAAATGCTCGGCCAATGAGAGCGGCCTGTCAGATATTTTCAAATCAAAAAAATTACGGGCAAGATATTTACATATTTTTGCACCATCTGTACAAAAATATGTAATCTTGAGAAGTATCGATTCTGCTGAGAAAAAATATGGCAGTTCGCTCTTTTTTTTTGACCGGCGGAATCGGGTGAAATGGTTTACAATGTATCGATTCTGTTCTGAGATGGAGGTCACAATCGGGTACCATAATCCGTATCCGATCTGTACCCTACTACAATTCGGTGAGCTTCGTTGCCCCACATAATACACAGCTCACAACAAGCCTCTAAGATAGCCTCAACCCATTTTAGTTTCCCCAACAATATTTATCACCCTCGCAAGCAATGACTCTGACCGACTTCACCCTAGTGAAGGCAGGACTCCCGTGAGTCTACTGCAAAAAGAATCACTGAATTTGCTCCCTTGAGCAGTAAGTTATTGAAGGTCAAATATGACCTTTATATACACAAGCTCTCTCACACAGAGGCGGCTAAATTTCACGAAGTCATAGTCTGCCTAATCACACTGCCTACTAGTAAACCCTAGACCAACAGAAAGATTGTAAGGTACAAGAAGGTACAGTGGCCGATGTACTTCTTGTACGGCCATTGTATGGCATGGCCTTCCAAGTGACGCTGTCAAATCGAGAGCCATGGTTCCTCTTCCCATCTTCTCCGGTGTCTAATTATATGATGCCATGTGGCATCGCGTGACGCTATCTCCAAAAGCTGCCAAAAAGTTCATTCCGGGTTAATGGTTGGAACGACGACCGTCCGATGAAAAACATTTACATGGTTGCGATTCGCGTCCGTGCGCCGTCGCTTTATATGCGTCTCTTCGTAAGTTTATTTCGTTAGATGAATTAGATGTTGCGTTATTGTTTAGTACATTGTCGCACCCATTACCTGTAACAATTCTTCAATGACTTAGCGGATAGGGCGGCATGCCATTTTTGACAATAGAGGACCTAGCATCAAATCTAAGACGAACCAACATTTTTGATAGATTGACCTTCTATCCTCTGTTTCAGTCCGCTACCTTGGCCACCAAAGAGGCAACCATGGTTTTCTTCTCTTTAATGTACTTCTAAATTCTGCGACTACTTAAGAAGTAGAGAGAGAGAAAAGATACAAATTATCCTTTTCAACAGCTGCGTCGGATCCGGAACGGATTCGGGTGCACGATTCTGGGGGCCGGCCGAATTCGTCAAGGTGGTTAAAAAAAAAAGGGTACGGCCAGATTCGGGTATCTGATTGCGACTTTTGACCTCACCAACGGGATATCGGCAACGTCTTATAGCACATATATTCTTTGTAAAATAAATTCGGAATCATCGCAATACTATTCCAATAAAAATGTTTGATTTATGCGATATATAAATCTTGCAAAAATAGTAGATTGATTTCGTATTAAACTCCAGTACAGTAATATACTTACTTTCGACAAACTCCATTAGCCCAAAGAATATGAAGCTTATATAAGACCTCTAGGATAATGCTTGCCCCTTCCTCTTTCCCACTAATCAAGTGCCACCCTGGCACACAAATATTTTGACCACCCTCACCCTTGTGAGGCCCGACTCCCCTAACCCGATCGCAAAAAGAATCACTGAATGCTCGACTCCTCTAACCCGATCGCAAAAAGAATCATTGAATGCTCCCTTGAGCTGTAAGTTATTGATGGTCAAAGAATACCTTTATATATACAAGCTCTCTCAGAGAGAGGCGCTTAATTTTTACTAAGTCTTAGTCTGCCTACTCACAACTGTCTACTACTAAACCATAGACCAATAGGAAGACTGTAAGGTACAAGAAAGTATGGTGGCCGATGTACTTCTTGTACGACCATTGTACGGTATGACCTTCCAAGTGACGCCCGTCTGATCGGGAGCCATGGTTCCTCCACCCATCTTCTCCTATGTGATGCCACGTGGCATTGCGTGACGCTATCTTCGAAAGTCGCCAAATGTTCATTCCGGGTTGGCAGCTACAACGACGAATGTCCGATCGCATATATTTACATGGTTGTGATTCGCGTCCGTGCAAAATGTCACATACCGTTACTTCATATGCGCGCCTGAATCAGTTTGTTGTGTTAAATGAATTAGCCGCCGCGTAAATGTTTGTTACAATATCAAACCATGTATGAGTATCGATTCTACAATGACTAAACGGATAGGGCGGCAGGCTATCGATTATACGATGACTAAACGGATAGGGCGGTAGGTTACTCAGGACTATGTAGGACCCAATATCAAATCCGAGTCAGTCCAATCATTTTTTTAGAAAGTCCTCTATTTCAGTCTGCCACCTTCGGACCAAAGTAGGCAGCCATGGTTTCGTGTTCTTTGATTCTATCTCTCTCTCTCTAAAGTCTAACAAACACATAAGTGAACTATGAATTACTCTTTTCAACACTCCCCTTAATTCCTAGTCACTTTTCAATTTTAATCCATAATTTTCTTTGCAATAAATCAACTTAGGGGAAGGCACTAGTTTTGTCATCAGTTATGCAATAATTTCTCTATCAGTTTTATGAACCAGTTTAATGATTTTATTTTCAACCTTCTCTTTGGCAAATCTTAGTCTAATATCCATATGTTTAGCTTTGAAATGATGTTTCGGATTAGCTGCAATAGAGATAGCAGCTTGATTATCACAAAAAAAAAATTGAGTTCCAAACTTCATTAACCCAAGTTTTTCAAGAAGAGATTTTACTCACATTATTTCTTTGGTGGCAGCACAGGAATCTATGTATTCAGCCTCTATAATGGAATGCACAACTATTGGGGTTAAAGCCACGACTCGGAAAAGCCATTCTATTGGAAAAATGGAACAGATGGCAACTACTTGATTGTCCAAAGAACAGAAACCGTCCCAATTTATAGTATTTCCCATCTTCGCGAATGACCGTTGACAAATGCGAACTTGCATAAATGGCGGCACATGAAACTTTGGTTTCAAATTTTAATTTGTTCAAAATGAAAACGAATTGGTTTCTTTAGAATTTCAAAAACAAAACAAAAAAATGGAGGAAAAATGGCGCAGGAAACTTCGAAGGTCAATGGATGGTTAACGAGGCGTGACAGGATGTCTTTCAACCAAGATTTTTTTGTCGAACAGGGTGGCTTTGATGTCAAAAGGCACACACCTTTTGCCA
The DNA here is from genome assembly GCA_037447655.1 of Zygnema cylindricum. Lineage (NCBI taxonomy): Eukaryota > Viridiplantae > Streptophyta > Zygnematophyceae > Zygnematales > Zygnemataceae > Zygnema > Zygnema cylindricum. The sequence goes on from JBBHKE010002306.1 coordinate 131,786, forward strand.
CATGCAAGTTTATTACTTCACGTCCGTCGTGAATCAAATCAAACTTTTATAAGTGTACGTATAGACGCATCTAGTGTGCGCAAAGTTCCTCCTGGAAATAGATGAGGAGACATTCCAAGCAATAGATAGAAAAGGCGTTTGCATCGAAAATTCAAAAGCAGACAGTGGAAATTTCCGCCAAAAAATTTGGAGAATCTTGCCAAATCTCCAGTAAACACGTTTTGTAAATAAATAAAAAAATACAGCGCGGCTTAGTACGGGAAGGTGTTTTTCGCAGTAAACAACCCCAATTTTTGCCTGATGGAGCACGACTCTTATGAATAGATTGTACCTTGTATATACTTTTTGTAAATAAAAAAAAAAAATACAGCACGACTTAGTACGGAAAAATACTTTTCGCGGTAAACAACCATACTTTCGACCCTTATGAGTAGATTGTACCTTGTATATACTTTTTGTACGCTACATTTATTTTATTGGCCTATGGTTAAGTGGATAGTGGCTCAGAGTAGGTTCTTAGAAGTTAGACAACTTTTGTGATACTCTCTCTCCGAAATATCATCTATATAAAGAGGTTAACTTTGAACTACCATAACAATCAGCTCGAGTGAGCTTTCTCACTAATTCTTTTTGAGTTGGAATTAAGGCAGTTTTGTGGTTAAATAGATGAGGTTGTTGTCGATAGCCTATTTCAGCCATGGATACTAACGGAAACACCCATAGACTACCTCAAAAACAGTTGTGTTTTAGACAGCACAGATTACTCCACTATAAACAAAATCATCTCAAACTTCACCAAAGTGCAGTATATCATAGATATTATAAACTCCCAAATTAAAACCTAAATCCCCTAAGGAATCTAGAAGATATAAGCTCCAAAGTTTCCCAAAAACACTTGACAACTTCTCAAACTAATCAGGTAGACTTCTCACAGAATTCTACAAAAATAGCAAATCAAACTGAAACTTCACACACATATAGTTGCTAGATCATTGAATACATTCACAAAGTTTCACATCAAAAAATCAATCAGAGTGATCACACTAACAGGTCAAAGTTGTTGAAAAACAGTCTAAAATGTCTTTGATTAACTTAGCTGTGATAAGTAAAATAGTCTAAGTCCTACAAGTTATACTCAAAGAGTTCACTACTTAATGTACGGAGACATACCATTGGTACGTTATCTACCACCTACCTAAATTATTGTGAGTATACGAATAATTCGAGGTATGTGAGACTGACTAAATCTACACTAATAAACTAATAAGCAAAAGACAAACCCCTATTGTATAGAATATTTACACCGACACCTCCGCAAAGTCAACTTGCTTAGTCACTTGTGATTGTCTTGTGAATCTCGTCCACCGACTTGATTCAAATCAACCGCAACTGCGTTGTCAACTTCGTCCCAGCTGCGTTGTCCTATTTAAAGTACACTTGTCTCAAAATAGATGCGTCGTACCGGAGGCGCATATTTCAACATTTCGTTTATTTCAAATCGGATCGCCTCGCGATCCTCCGTCCATTTCTTACTGCGTGTTCACACCACTCAATAAGTCCTTTGCTTCACTTTAGTTTTATCCGTACGTTCGCTCCCCCAATCCGTGAATCCATTCAAACCTCCACATTTATAATATACACACAAAATGTCGCATGTGTACAAAATGTTGCGTTCGCACGAAACTGAGTTTTCAAAACAACACTCCCCTGAAAATTTAGTTTTCTGAACCCGGAATAAAATATGCAGGGTGTCAAGTGTCAAACGTCACCACTACTTCCGTTGCGTTGCTATGCTGCGTTGTGATGCGAACTGCTGCTGATTCACCACTGCTTCAGCTGCGTTGCTGTGATAGTTTGACATAGCAGCGGCGGTAATATGTCATCACAGTTGCGCTGCTCTCCATAGTTGTGTACATCCCAATTTCTCCTCCCCTTCGCGATCCTCCATGTAAGTCCATACCAAATCACATAAAATCGTCGACCGAGTACTCCCCTAATTTGCATATATCCCGTAGTGTATTTATAGCGAAACTAAGTCTTCAACAACAATACTCCCCTTAAGACTTCGTTTCATGCACCCCTGCGATACCCTTTCAAATGCAACTAATTGTCCCTTGTACATTTACTCCAGTTCCAATTGTCACTTATTGTTGTACTTCTCCCCCTTCTAAATTCTGACCTTTACCTTGTCAAAAATCCTTGGTTCACTTAGCAGCTCTCCAATCGTCCTCTTGCATGTGTTCCGCTATCGATCGTGCTAACTATCGCCTTGCCAACCGAGAATTATACTTTAGATTAAAAATGTATTCCTTTCGCAATTCGCGCTTTTCACTTCCCATGTTCAATTTTGTTTTTGAGTGTTTCTCCAACTATTTTCCCACCCACTTGAAGCACTACCTGTCTGCCATTTACTCGCCACCTCTACTAATCTACCCTTTACTGCCAAACTACTACTCCAAAAGTCTGAAATGTCCAATCGCACTCACAACACTTCTTTTGCATTAGTCCAACCTCTCTCCAAACAATCTTTCACCCTAAACACACCATTGCTTCCGCTGTCTTGATGTAAGATTACACTTTGTAAGGGTAAAAAGATTTTCCCAATGTGATTAAATTATGCAATTTTCTATATCGCCATGCTGCCCTAGTCGGACATCGAAGCTGTGCTAATCATACACCGTAACCCCAGCAGTTGCTCCATTCTACCCTCAACTTTCCCCCTTTAATTCCTCCATGTAACTACTTTTCTCGATGTTTTAATTTTATCATTTTCTGCAAATGTTTTCTTCTACCTTTGGTTTTTGTATATCTGTATCTTCTTCTTGATCTCTTACAACATTCTAGTCTCCTCATAGAATCTAAACTTCTTCCATTGTGTGTCTTCTCATTTCCTCTATAACGTGTGGATTTCTTCATTTATTTTTTGTCTTTACGCGTAGATCTGCCACTCCCCTTAAGTGTATTCATTTTGAATCCTTTTTCATTTATTTGCTTTTTCCTCTTCCTAGTATTCTTTCTTATTTCCCATATTCCTCCAATTTCTATCTGTTCTTTACTGAGTTGATTAATTTTTTAATCCACACTATTTCTACTTCTGATGTTAACTCGCCATTTAGTGTGGGTGTACCATTATCTTTTTCATCATCTTCTCTTTGCCCTTCTCTAAGTTATGATTTCAGTTCAATGTTCTCCATTTCTAAAGAATATTCTTCAGCCAAATTTACTTCTCTAACTCCATTTTTTTTAAGAATCTCTTCTCCTTTTAAGTCATTTTCACACACCAATCTATCAAAAGAAATAGTCACAAAAATCGAGCCTTTTTCACTCTCTTCTCTTTCCACACTATCTTCGGTCTCAATAATTTTTCCAATTCCTTCTACTTCTCCTCTTCCTTTAGTTACCTCGTACTTTAGTATGTTTGTGTCACTCACGAATCTATCATAGGAACTATTGACAGTATCTGGATCAATTTCTGTCACCTCTTTCTCCTCGGGACTCTTTCTCCTCATCCCAAACAACATAGAAGGTCGCTAAGTATATAAATTCGTCAACAAAAGTTGTATGCCTTTTGTCATCAGTCGAGTCTTGTCTCTCACTCATGAAAGCACCTGATTCTCTTCTTGTTTAGGGTCGAACCAGGTTGTTTTACAATCCATTTCTGAAATCTCCTGTAACACATACACTTTTATAGGACAAACATACCCTGAAGGTATGTCCTAAATCATTACAATAAAAGTAATTCTTAGGTAAACCAACGAACTCACTATTACTTTTAATTTTCTTAAACTGAGACTTAGATTCCTTTATATTCCTCTCACTTAATAATACCTTTCTACAAGCCTCTTCATCTAAAACAACTCGTCTAGCTACAATTAGGCTCCAATCTTTTTTATCAATTAAAGTCAATCGATCTAATGCACTCTTATATTTTTCAGGTAGCCTTCTCATTAATACGAGAGCTTTTTGAGCATTTGTAAAGTTTCCTCCTACCAAATCATTTTTTGCAAATAATACTTGTAAGTCAATACAGTGTTTCTTCATACTGCCTCCTACATACTTGTATTCAACTATTTTGGTAACACTAAGCCAATGATATAAAGACATCTTTGCATATGTACATTCTAAGCACTTCCATAATTCAGCTTCCTTTTTAAACTTATGTGTGTCATTACCAAATTCTCAGTCAAGGAGTTCTCAATAACCCTTTGACACTCATGATTTTTCTTTTTCCATCCATTTGATGTTTCAAACAAAGTACTGTCCAACTCTATCATCTCGAAGTAGCTCTCGAGCACACTCTTCTATTAGTGATATTTAGATCCATCAAATATGGGTAGCCATGGGTGTGGGCCCATAACTTGTTGTCCATAACCTATTTCAGTCATGGATACTAACGGAAACACCCACAGACAACCTCAAAAACAGTTGTGTTTCAGACAGCACAGATTACTCCACTATGAACAAAATCACCTCAAACTTAAAATCACCTCAAACTTCCCCAATGATCAGTATATCATAGACAATGTAATATCCCAAAGTTACAGCTAAATCAGCTGAGGAATCTAGAAGATATAAGCTCCAGAGTTTCCCAAAAGCAGTTGACAACTTCTCAAATAATCAGGTAGACTTCTCACAAATTCTAAGAAACAGAAGATCAGACTGAAACTTCACACACATATAGTTTCTAGATCATTGAATACATCCACAAAGTTTCACATCAAAAAATCAATCAGAGTGATCACACTAACAGGTCAAAGTTGTAGAAAAACAGTCTGAAATGTCTTTGATTAACTTAGCTGTGATAAGTAAAATAGTCTAAGTCCTACAAGTTATACTCAAAGAGTTCACTACTGAATGTAGGGAGGCATACCAGTCGTACGTTATCTACCACCTACCTAAATTATATTGAGTATACCCGAATAATTCGAGGTATGTGAGACTGACTAAATCTACACTAATAAACTAATAAGCAAAAAACAAACCCCTGTTGTATAAAATATTTACACCGACACCTCCTCAAAGTCAACTTGTTTAGTCACTTGTGATTGTCTTGTGAATCTCGTCCACCGACTTGATTCATATCAACCGCAGGTGCGTTGTCAACTTTGTCCAAGCTGCGTTGTCCTATTTAAAGTACACTTGTCTCAAAATAGATGCGTCGTACCGGAGGCGCATATTTCAACGTTTCGTATGTTTGAAATCGGATTGCTTCGCGATCCGCTGTCCATTTTTTACTGCGTGTTCACACCACTCTATAAGTCCCTTATCCGTATGTTTGCTCCCCTAATCCGTGAATCCATTCAAACCTCCACATTTATAATATACACACAAAATGTCGCATGTGTACAAAATGTTGCGTTCGCACGAAACTGAGTTTTCAAAACAACAGAGGCTAGTCAAAGTCATTGCGAAATGATCACGAAAAAAGTCAATTTGACATAAAAAACTTAGGGGAGGCAAAGTATATACTACGAGTTCACATGGAAAGAGATAAGAAAAAGATGAGGCTGGTTAGAGTCATTCCATGCCTGGGTGAACCTATTGGTTTGTTGGGTGTATCCAGTAGTGGAGGAGTAGCTGTGCATTGTGTGGGAGGCTACTGTGCCCACATAATTTCAGATGCCATGTTCAATGCACTAAGATAAGACTTCGAGAATCATAGATATAGAAAATATAAGAGCACAATAAAGTATTAAATTGATAAAAGAAGCCAGTCCAAACTATTCACCAAAGCGCTTCAATTATATGAAGTTTGATATTTAAAATGTAGGAGGTTCTGATAAAATACACTTCTAAGTAAATGTGACGATCCATCACTTGTAAGCTTTCTGTCTAATCGTCACACTTATTCTACCGCCTTTAAAACACCAAAACACACAATTGAATAACGAAACAACTACCAAGAAAAATCTGATAAAGTCCGCATATATAAAACAAAACAAATTTTGCCGAACTTCACCGACCAAAACCCGCTAGCTATCCCTCCCAAACCCACGTGCCGAAGATATTTTTAGCGGAAATGACTAAAGCCCACTCTCATGTCGGGCCTTCCTTTCTACTAGAATACAAACAGGACATACGAGAAAAATTAAGTCCTCTAAAACAAACGAAAGCCTTTCCATTCCAACACTGTATGGTATAGCTAGAACGATTGACATAATAATCCATCCTTAAGTCTATATTGCTTTAAGGATCTCAGAGATTGCCCGTCAAACTCTTGGGCTAATTTTGGCTTACTGTGATTGGGAACTTGCAGAGAGTCCGTGTACATTCACCTCCAAAAATCCATGTGGCGTCGGTATTTGTGTTAACTCTGTCGCTTATCCAAGAACTTATCTTTGTGTTTGTCCTTTGGGTTATTCTTCCAGCGATATTGATAACCTGCTTACCTGTGTGCCTGGTGAATTATATAGTTGCAATCACAACAAACACGCATGTTTCCATATACTTTAAGAAATCAAAGACGTCAGTACTCGGATTGCTAAATATTATAGAATTTCAAAGTTTCAAAACTATTTTCCAATGCTGTAAATGTGGAAAGTCGTTGCTCGTATCTTCTGTATAGATAACCTAATTGTTGCCCACCATCTTGCAACACTTATCTTCGGGGACAGCCAGAATAACTACACTGTGCCCGAGAGTGGAAATGTGACTTGTAATGAAATTCGTAACGCCTACGGAGTTTCCAAAGACGACTTTATAAAGCAAAACTTGGTAGCAAGTCTTTCTACCATTTTGTGATATGTGATCCTTACTGTTTTTTTAATAACTCTTTCTTTTGCCATTCATCAAGAATTATTTTTATGCTATTATTGTATTGAACTTATGGGTGACACAGTTAAGTACATCGTAAGTTCTTAAATAACACTAAATAAACAAGCATTAAGAAAACAGTCGCATCCCCTAAACCTTTATTTTTTTCTGAACTGATTACACAATGATTTTCCTTTTTTTGTCAGAACCTTAATTGCAACATCCCGTTGCTGTCGGGGACGGTTGTTAACGTAACTGCTTATCACAACTGCTCTCTTCCCTATACTGTGATGGAGGTGAGTGGCCCCATTATATGGGTTTATGAAACCGTAAAAAACCATGTAAAAATTTTCTACTCATATATGACCACTTCCCGATCGTACTCTTTGTTTATGTTGTATCAATGATGTTAATTGTATGTGTCCGATTAGTACTCAAGTTGTGGAAACCAAGAGTTTTCTGGACAACCTTCTTTCTTCAGCTTTTTCATATTTTTTTAGCGAAACAAGTAATTGTGAACTATTTTTTCTATTTTGCAGGATGACAGTTGTGATTCAATCGAAACAATGTTTAATCTAACAACTCTTTCTGGACTCGATTCACGGAATCCAGACCTTGACTGCGACCAGCTTCAGCCTTTCCAGCAGGTTTGGGAAAATTTGTGTTGAATGTTAGACAAAGCACACCCAGCAACTGAATGTATTCCAGTGTTGAAAAATATATAACCATTGATAGAAGTTGTTGCTCTCATTTAATGACTGTTTTCAAGTTCAGGTGTGCATCAAGCGAGGTGATCTTCCATATCCCCTCCCATGTGTAAAATCCTATGAAATCAAACCAGAAGATATATGCAGTACAATTATTGCAAATCGTATGAATCCCAATGTTTCTATCCTTGACAATATCCAAAAGTTCTACTCCCTCAATGTGAGAATATATTGTTCAAGCATCGACAGTTATGTAACCACTATGGTTGGTTACAATGAGGAGGTTTGTACTCTTTTTGATTACTCATATTATTGGAAACCGGTGTGCCTTCTTTCAATGACATTAGTCTAGTGTTTTTTCTTCTTCAGCTCCAAAAACCGTAATCACAACCAATACCTTTCTGGATTGTCAACGAAATAATTGTTTCTTTTTCCTTGTATGTTTGTGACCAGATTTGTCTTGAAGGAGGAGATTTGGGACTAATAGTAGCGGGTTGCACTGGCGCAAATCAAAAGGCTATCAGATTGACACAAACGGCCAACTGCAACAGTCTAAAAAAATGCTTCTCTCTTGAGAAATCTAATCCCACTATCTGCGTTAGCAAAGCTAGCCCATGTACTTGAGAATGCGGAAAATTCAGGAGTGTTATTGTCATTGCTCTGAATCAGTTGAGACTTTTGGAAGTTCAAAAGTTTTGAAAACAGTTTAACTGCCAACATCTAAAAAAATGACATTAATAGTGTTGGCTTGAGCTAAAAAAATCGTGCACTTTTGGTGCTGTCCCAACTCCGCGATGATTTCTTTTGTATAATGGGGGTGGCTGGCCAAACTTGAGGCTACTCAACTTGGAAAATGACAACTTTTTATCATTTTTTTTTCTTTGTGAGATTTTGAAGGTTAGGTCCGGTAAGTTTGTTGCAATCTATTACAATGATCAGTAAAGGGTAAAAATTCTTGAGTTAAATATCAAAACATGAATGGAGTATACAAAGCCAATCCTGGTTAGACAGGCAGAGAGGGAGAAATGAGTGTGCGAGGGGGAGAAGATGGATGTCAAAACAAATGAAGAGAAACAAAATGGCACACACTAAAAATGGTTGAGTTGTCATGTTGGTGTGGAAACAAAGCAAGTATTGCTGTTTGTTGGGCAGTTGGTATCACTGTGTTTTGCTTTCCAATTTATTTTTGTTTCCAAGCCGTGGGTTTGTAGTGGTTGCATGCGATTATAGGAATTATTCCAACATATGCTTTTTGAATAATTTTAACTCACTTCTGTAATGCAATCATGTGGTAGTTGTAATTTTAGCGATGGCAATGATATTAATGATAAGATTGGCATAAGCTTTTGTTCAAGATACTTTGATCAAAACCTTGTAAAATGGACTGTATGAGAGATAGTGACATTCGAATAACTTATAGCAATAGTAAAAGCAATGATATCTTGGTGATAATTTGTGATGTTGGTGATTGAATGACAGTTATTGATGTCCACAAAAACTCATAACCACTCAGGCCAAGAGCTTAAACAGACCCACTTTTTGAATCTCAAACGACTTTTATTTTCAGCCTCATTTTAGCCCAAAATGTACCATAATATCCTAACGATGTCATCGCAACATTGTCTCACTAATTTTCTTAGGTTTATGTAGGTTTTTTCAATTTTATGTATGTTATTTTCATAATCCTTGCGTTCAAACAATGTTATTCACCATTCAAGAATACTCGGGCAAAAGATACTTGGCAAATGGAGGAACCATTCGTTTCCCTTATGGGTAGTACCAACATATGGCTATTTTTCCTTTCTAACGAATGAAAAATATGAAAGACATTTACGATTCTCATTTTGAATAGGTGGTATGAATTCAGAGAAATTATGAAAAGGAAAAAATGATCAAGTGGACTTTTTCAGTATGAGGTGGACTTAGAGCTTCGATTTTTCAAGAAAATCCTCGGTTTTCTTATCGCCCTGGCCTCAAATCCATTAGGTGCTCCCAGTGAACGTACTGACACATTTAAAAGTAACGAAATCTTTCAAAATCCTCCATTAGGTCGTGCCCATGAACAACCTTTCAGCTCCGCGTTTATTTTTTTTTTGTACCACAGGCTTGTGTTCAAACATTAAAAATAGTCAAAGATTATTCTAAACACAAAATTTGAATGAAATATCTGTAGGGGCGGACGAAAATTAGGATTTGTAAATGCGTGCGCAAATGTCAGATTTGTACGGGTACTATATCATTGTACAAACTTTGTTATGATATTTATAGCCCAAAATTACTTCCACGAAGGACACTGGATGGCAGAGGGAGCATCAAAGGTAATGTTGGGTATCGGCTAAAATCATATGGCGATAATTTCGATATTCGATACATCGACTATCGATCGGTCAGAGGCCTCGATATATAGTTCCGAGACCAACAAAAGTTATTGCGATTTATTTCGCGATATATAGTATTTTGTAAATTTAATACTTTATATAATATATTATTTTATCGAAAACGAAAAATTGTATGATACGCCGCATATGATGTGAATTTTCACGTTACTTCAAGGTTAGACGACGCAACATGTAACCGTAGAAAAATTAGTACCTCATATAATTAGTACGTATTAATGTATAAAACTTCAAATTTTCAAACGAAAAACTCACACTAATTTAGTGAAATGATGATCTAACAAGATTTTTTTTGAAGACTGTTCGTTTCAACAGTGCCATTAGTACAACAGCAGCTATACCACTAGTATTACTACTTTACTAGCATTCTTTATTTTTTTCTTAATCTTAATATTTATTTACAAAAAAAGAAAAAAACATAAAAAGAAAAAAAAGAAGAAGAAAAAAAAAAGAACAAGAATCGTCCTATAGAAAATTAGAAGAAAAAAAAATAATAAATAAATTAAAAACATAAAAAGTAGTACTAGCAGCAGCAGTAGCAGTACCTCTAGTATTACTAAGCAGTAGCACTAGTATTACTATGGTTAGCAGCACTAGTAATACTACGGTTAGCAAGAGTATAGTAGTACTAGCAGCAACAACAGCAACAACAGTAGAACTTGTTCTTATTTCAGAAATCACATTTTTCAAGCATAATATGAGAGAAAACTAGAGGAATAACTCTAAAAACCAGAAAATAAAAGTTTGGAACGTGTACGAGGGACACTAACACCTACGAATAGTTATAGAAAAGAAGAAAACAAGCTTCGATGTATCGTAATACAAAACATTGACATATTGGTCCAATATATCAGCAAATTATCGCGATATTTAGCTTCTCGATATATCGAGGCGATATATTGATTATCGAGTACCTAAAATTAGGTACATATCGAATATCGCCAAGCGGTCCTCTATACCCAGTACTAATCAAAGAATATCCTCTAAAAAAGATTTTCTAGTGGCGTTCAGTGGATTGGCATCCACCTTGTCAAAAGGCACATGGCGACGTGAAACGTTTCACCACTACACCGTGTATCTCTATTAGGGTTAGGGTGCGTCTCCATGTGTCAAAGTAAGGGATTTTTTCTGTCATTTTCTTGTAAAACTTAGAGCCGTACCGCGTAAGTTTCAACAGTACAAACAAATAGAAAAAAAAAGAATTACATTTTGCATCATCAAATTAAGGATGTACTACATGTTGTCGTCTTGTGTTCTTCGACCCACAACCACGCCAAAAAACGTCATATTCAGACTCTTCTTTAAAACACAGGGACGATGTGATTTAAAACGAAGTGTTTTTGAAAAACAAATAGGAACACGTATTCGCACGTGTAACAAATTTTACAAAAATTTCAAGCGAATTCAAGCGCGGCGAAAGGTACACTTTTCATTATTTGTTGTCCGTTTGCGTTCAAGTACGACGAGGCAAAAGACACAATTTGTTTGGTTTTGTCCGTTTTGTCTGTTTGCGCTTGGTACAGATTTTATTTCGCTAGGGGTCTCAAGATTTCGATGCCATTTCACGTCGAGCGGACAAGCGACACAACGGCCAAGTGCATCTTCTTCAACCGTGAAAGGGCACAGGTTGTACGTCTACAATGTCACAAAAACTCATGCGACGTCACAAGCAATTACAAAAAGTAACGTGAACGTTGACAGCCGTCACGGGCATTATAAGCAAATACATTCGTCACACACTTAGGTAACTATTGTTGTTTTGAAAACTTAGTTTCGTGCATACACCACATTTAGTGCGCACGCGACGTTTCGTGCGTAAAGCATTAATTGGATTTAATATGGTGGTTCGAATGGATTCACGGATTAGGGGAGCGAACGTACGGCTAAACCTAAAGTGATGTAGAGGACTAATTGAATGGCGACAGCATCCACATGAGCGTATCCCACATCAAAACGGACAATGCAACTGCAACGTAGTTGCAAATATTTTGGATAAGATCCGGTACAGGACAACTCAGCTGCAATTGATATGAATCAAGTCGGCGGATGAGATTCATAAGAGGATCACAAGTGACTAAGCAAGTTGACGCTTAGTATGCGGATTTTGCGGAGGTGTCGGTGTAAATATTATATTCAACAGAGATTTGTCTTTTTACTAATAAGTTTATTAGTGTAGATTTATTCATTCTGACATACCTCGAATTATTCAGGTATACTCACATTAATTTAGGTAGGTGGTAGATTACATACGGCTGGTATGCCTCCGTACATTCACTAGTGAACTCTCAGAGTATAACTTGTAGGACTTAGATAATTTTAAGTATCATAGTTGAGTTAATCAAAAAAATGGCAGACTGATTTTCTCCAACTTTGACCTTTGGTGTGATCACTCTGATTGATGTTTTGATGTGAAGCTTTATGAAGATATTCTATGATCTAGAAAATATATGTGTGTGTGTAGTTTCAGTCTGTTCTGTTATCTCCATAAAATTATGTGAGAAGTCTACCAAGTTAGTTTGAGAAGCTGTCAGCTGTTTTTGGGAAACTCTAGAGCATTTATCTTCTGGATTCCTTATTGGATTTTGCTGTAACTTTGCGAGTTTACAGTGTATGTAGTATAATGCATATTGGTGCAGTTTGAGGTGATTTTGATCATAGTGGAGTAATCTATGATGTTTGAAACATAGCTGTTTTGGGGGTAGTCAATGGTGCTTCCGAGAGTGATCCATGGCTGAAATAGGCTATAGACAACAGGTTATGGGCCCACACCCATGGCTCCCGATATTTGATGGATCTAAATATCATTACTGGAGGTGTATGTTGAAGAGATACTTCGAGATGATGGAGCTAATGGATGTGGTGGAAGGTACTTTGGCGGAAACATCAAATGGATGGAAAAAGAAGAACCATGAGTGTCTAAGGGTTATTTAGAACTTCATGACTAAGGAACTCGTAATGGCATACCTAAGTTTTAAAAGTGCAAATAAATTATGGAAATGCTTAGAATGTACGTATGCAAAACTGCAGTATATCATTGGCTTAGTACTGTCACCAAAATAGTTGAATACAAGTATGCAGGGGGTAGAATGGAGAAACACTACATTGACTTACAAGTATTATTTGTAGAAAATCATTTGCCAGGAGGAAACTTTACAGATGCTCAACAAGCTCTCTTGTTAATGAGAAGCATATCTAAAGGATATAAGAGTGCTTTAGATCAATTGACTTTAATTGATATAAAGGATTGGAGCTTAACTTTAGGAAGAATATTTGTTCAAGATGAAGAGGCTAGTAGAATGGTCTTATCAAGTGAGAGGAATATGAAGGAATCTAAGTCACAGTTTCAAAACATTAGAAGTAATAGTGAGTTCGGATATCAACCTAAGAATTGTTTTTACTGTAATGATTTAGGACATACCTTCAAGGTATGTCCATCGTATAAAAGTGCATGTGTTACATGGAATTTCAGAGATGGATGGGACAACAACCTAGTTCGAACCCCAACACGAAGGGAATCAAGTGCTTTTGTGAGTGAGAGACAAGACTCGACAAATGACAAAAGGCATACACCGTGTGTTGACGAATTTATTTATTTATCGACCTTCTGTGTTGTTCCGAATGGATTGAAAAAAGAGGTGACAGAAAAGGATTTTTGGTGTCTGTCCCTTTTCTTGACGTCAGATTGGTGAGTAACAAAGAGTTATAGGAGGAAGACTTTATTGAAGTAAGAAAAAATAGAGGAAGTGAAGGTCACTTGGAAGTGGAAGCCGGAAAATACTTAAACATAAAGACTAATAAATTAAACCCAATTTTTACTGAAGGACCGGGCGAAGATATGAAGAAAATCGGAATTAGGAATGAGGTGTATGATGTGGAAACAAGTGGAATGAGTTATGTCACCAAAGATAGTGTGGTGAAGGACGAAAGAGAGAAGGACACGATTTTTTTGACCTTATCAGATGACAAATCGGTGAGTGAAAATTGCTTACAAGAGAGTTTGTTAACTGAAGTAAGAGGAATTGAATGAAGATATGGACACTTAAAAGTAGAAACTAGAAATATAGGAAAGGAAAATAGCAAGAAAAGAGTGCAGCTAAAAAGAAGAAGAATCAAAATTAAAATTTCTCAGATGAATGAAGTTAATGGGAGTAGCAAATCTATGGAGAAAAACATAAAGGTAAAACAGAAAATTAGTATTTGTGACATTAAACAAGTAGAAAATTGTGACAGAAATGTAAACTTTCAAAAAAGACAAAAGATCTTGAAGAAAACAAAAAGAAGATGGAATATTCAAAGGATCAAGGGTAGAAGAAAACATGCTCAGAAAGTGATCAAGAGAAGAGAGCAGGAGAAATGATTTTCTGGAGGACGTTTTTGGAGAACGTGAATTTAGAGAAATCTCAATTTTGGAAAAACTTATATTACAAGCATGTCTTATAAAGACAACTTCTTTTGACATTCGATATTTTTGGTAGGATTTTAGATTTGGTGTTGTTCCTTGTTGAGTTAGTTGAAAAGAAACAAAAAGTTTTATTTATGTATTTTTTAAGACGAAGGAGGTGGCAGAAGCAATGGCTTGTTTTGCCAAAAGACATGGCAGAGCGCAGCGAAAGCAGTGGAGAATCATCGGAAGAAGTTCGCATCGCGAAGCAGCGACGCAGCATAGTAGCGCAGCCAAAGCAATGGAGAATCATCGGAAGAAGTTCGCGTCGCGAAGCAGCGACGCAGCATAGCCGCGCAGCGAAAGCAGTAGAGAATCATCGGAAGAAGTTCGCGTCGCGAAGCAACGACGCAGCATAGCAGCGCAACGAAAGCAATGGTGACGTATGACACTTACACGCTGCTTATTCTATTCCAGGTGCACGCAACTAAATATTCAAATGAGTGTTGGTATTTCAAATATTTAGTTTCGTGTACATTGTGTTTTATGCGTACTTATTCAGTACAATGCTAAGTTTCAATTTGATATTTGTGAAAGTGTACGGCGGTTTATTTACTGTAGTGAAATATAAAAAGGGTTGACTCAAGGATGAACGAAATCAAGTCTTCGGGGGAATGTTGTTTTATGACTTAATTTCGTACACACCTATTTTAATGTAGCCTTGATAATACGATATGAGGCGTACGTAATTTGGGGGAATTAAGTGTACTAGTAAAATTAATGGACTAATTAAGTGGCGCGGAATGCGCTAGGAAATAGACAGCGGATCGCGAAGCAATCCGACGATTAATATTCGAAATGTTTTAAAAGAATACGTCGCCGTACGGAATCTAATGCGACAGACGACATTTATCGCAAATGACGTGTACCTTTTAGGTGACACGCCGGATTTATTTCAAAGGACGCGATTACGGTACGGTTGATTTGGATGATATGACATTGGTTCATTGAGTGACTCAGCATACGATTTAGTTAGATTGCGTCTAGTTGTAAATATTTGAAACAACATTGGTTTGTCTTTGTGCATTAAAAAATCGTGCACTTTTGGTGCTGTCCCAACTCCGCGATGATTTCTTTTGTATAATGGGGGTGGCTGGCCAAACTTGAGGCTACTCAACTTGGAAAATGACAACTTTTTATCATTTTTTTTTCTTTGTGAGATTTTGAAGGTTAGGTCCGGTAAGTTTGTTGCAATCTATTACAATGATCAGTAAAGGGTAAAAATTCTTGAGTTAAATATCAAAACATGAATGGAGTATACAAAGCCAATCCTGGTTAGACAGGCAGAGAGGGAGAAATGAGTGTGCGAGGGGGAGAAGATGGATGTCAAAACAAATGAAGAGAAACAAAATGGCACACACTAAAAATGGTTGAGTTGTCATGTTGGTGTGGAAACAAAGCAAGTATTGCTGTTTGTTGGGCAGTTGGTATCACTGTGTTTTGCTTTCCAATTTATTTTTGTTTCCAAGCCGTGGGTTTGTAGTGGTTGCATGCGATTATAGGAATTATTCCAACATATGCTTTTTGAATAATTTTAACTCACTTCTGTAATGCAATCATGTGGTGGTTGTAATTTTAGCGATGGCAATGATATTAATGATAAGATTGGCATAAGCTTTTGTTCAAGATACTTTGATCAAAACCTTGTAAAATGGACTGTATGAGAGATAGTGACATTCGAATAACTTATAGCAATAGTAAAAGCAATGATATCTTGGTGATAATTTGTGATGTTGGTGATTGAATGACAGTTATTGATGTCCACAAAAACTCATAACCACTCAGGCCAAGAGCTTAAACAGACCCACTTTTTGAATCTCAAACGACTTTTATTTTCAGCCTCATTTTAGCCCAAAATGTACCATAATATCCTAACGATGTCATCGCAACATTGTCTCACTAATTTTCTTAGGTTTATGTAGGTTTTTTCAATTTTATGTATGTTATTTTCATAATCCTTGCGTTCAAACAATGTTATTCACCATTCAAGAATACTCGGGCAAAAGATACTTGGCAAATGGAGGAACCATTCGTTTCCCTTATGGGTAGTACCAACATATGGCTATTTTTCCTTTCTAACGAATGAAAAATATGAAAGACATTTACGATTCTCATTTTGAATAGGTGGTATGAATTCAGAGAAATTATGAAAAGGAAAAAATGATCAAGTGGACTTTTTCAGTATGAGGTGGACTTAGAGCTTCGATTTTTCAAGAAAATCCTCGGTTTTCTTATCGCCCTGGCCTCAAATCCATTAGGTGCTCCCAGTGAACGTACTGACACATTTAAAAGTAACGAAATCTTTCAAAATCCTCCATTAGGTCGTGCCCATGAACAACCTTTCAGCTCCGCGTTTATTTTTTTTTTGTACCACAGGCTTGTGTTCAAACATTAAAAATAGTCAAAGATTATTCTAAACACAAAATTTGAATGAAATATCTGTAGGGGCGGACGAAAATTAGGATTTGTAAATGCGTGCGCAAATGTCAGATTTGTACGGGTACTATATCATTGTACAAACTTTGTTATGATATTTATAGCCCAAAATTACTTCCACGAAGGACACTGGATGGCAGAGGGAGCATCAAAGGTAATGTTGGGTATCGGCTAAAATCATATGGCGATAATTTCGATATTCGATACATCGACTATCGATCGGTCAGAGGCCTCGATATATAGTTCCGAGACCAACAAAAGTTATTGCGATTTATTTCGCGATATATAGTATTTTGTAAATTTAATACTTTATATAATATATTATTTTATCGAAAACGAAAAATTGTATGATACGCCGCATATGATGTGAATTTTCACGTTACTTCAAGGTTAGACGACGCAACATGTAACCGTAGAAAAATTAGTACCTCATATAATTAGTACGTATTAATGTATAAAACTTCAAATTTTCAAACGAAAAACTCACACTAATTTAGTGAAATGATGATCTAACAAGATTTTTTTTGAAGACTGTTCGTTTCAACAGTGCCATTAGTACAACAGCAGCTATACCACTAGTATTACTACTTTACTAGCATTCTTTATTTTTTTCTTAATCTTAATATTTATTTACAAAAAAAGAAAAAAACATAAAAAGAAAAAAAAGAAGAAGAAAAAAAAAAGAACAAGAATCGTCCTATAGAAAATTAGAAGAAAAAAAAATAATAAATAAATTAAAAACATAAAAAGTAGTACTAGCAGCAGCAGTAGCAGTACCTCTAGTATTACTAAGCAGTAGCACTAGTATTACTATGGTTAGCAGCACTAGTAATACTACGGTTAGCAAGAGTATAGTAGTACTAGCAGCAACAACAGCAACAACAGTAGAACTTGTTCTTATTTCAGAAATCACATTTTTCAAGCATAATATGAGAGAAAACTAGAGGAATAACTCTAAAAACCAGAAAATAAAAGTTTGGAACGTGTACGAGGGACACTAACACCTACGAATAGTTATAGAAAAGAAGAAAACAAGCTTCGATGTATCGTAATACAAAACATTGACATATTGGTCCAATATATCAGCAAATTATCGCGATATTTAGCTTCTCGATATATCGAGGCGATATATTGATTATCGAGTACCTAAAATTAGGTACATATCGAATATCGCCAAGCGGTCCTCTATACCCAGTACTAATCAAAGAATATCCTCTAAAAAAGATTTTCTAGTGGCGTTCAGTGGATTGGCATCCACCTTGTCAAAAGGCACATGGCGACGTGAAACGTTTCACCACTACACCGTGTATCTCTATTAGGGTTAGGGTGCGTCTCCATGTGTCAAAGTAAGGGATTTTTTCTGTCATTTTCTTGTAAAACTTAGAGCCGTACCGCGTAAGTTTCAACAGTACAAACAAATAGAAAAAAAAAGAATTACATTTTGCATCATCGAATTAAGGATGTACTACATGTTGTCGTCTTGTGTTCTTCGACCCACAACCACGCCAAAAAACGTCATATTCAAACTCTTCTTTAAAACACAGGGACGATGTGATTTAAAACGAAGTGTTTTTGAAAAACAAATAGGAACACGTATTCGCACGTGTAACAAATTTTACAAAAATTTCAAGCGAATTCAAGCGCGGCGAAAGGTACACTTTTCATTATTTGTTGTCCGTTTGCGTTCAAGTACGACGAGGCAAAAGACACAATTTGTTTGGTTTTGTCCGTTTTGTCTGTTTGCGCTTGGTACAGATTTTATTTCGCTAGGGGTCTCAAGATTTCGATGCCATTTCACGTCGAGCGGACAGGCGACACAACGGCCAAGTGCATCTTCTTCAACCGTGAAAGGGCACAGGTTGTACGTCTACAATGTCACAAAAACTCATGCGACGTCACAAGCAATTACAAAAAGTAACGTGAACGTTGACAGCCGTCACGGGCATTATAAGCAAATACATTCGTCACACACTTAGGTAACTATTGTTGTTTTGAAAACTTAGTTTCGTGCATACACCACATTTAGTGCGCACGCGACGTTTCGTGCGTAAAGCATTAATTGGATTTAATATGGTGGTTCGAATGGATTCACGGATTAGGGGAGCGAACGTACGGCTAAACCTAAAGTGATGTAGAGGACTAATTGAATGGCGACAGCATCCACATGAGCGTATCCCACATCAAAACGGACAATGCAACTGCAACGTAGTTGCAAATATTTTGGATAAGATCCGGTACAGGACAACTCAGCTGCAATTGATATGAATCAAGTCGGCGGATGAGATTCATAAGAGGATCACAAGTGACTAAGCAAGTTGACGCTTAGTATGCGGATTTTGCGGAGGTGTCGGTGTAAATATTATATTCAACAGAGATTTGTCTTTTTACTAATAAGTTTATTAGTGTAGATTTATTCATTCTGACATACCTCGAATTATTCAGGTATACTCACATTAATTTAGGTAGGTGGTAGATTACATACGGCTGGTATGCCTCCGTACATTCACTAGTGAACTCTCAGAGTATAACTTGTAGGACTTAGATAATTTTAAGTATCATAGTTGAGTTAATCAAAAAAATGGCAGACTGATTTTCTCCAACTTTGACCTTTGGTGTGATCACTCTGATTGATGTTTTGATGTGAAGCTTTATGAAGATATTCTATGATCTAGAAAATATATGTGTGTGTGTAGTTTCAGTCTGTTCTGTTATCTCCATAAAATTATGTGAGAAGTCTACCAAGTTAGTTTGAGAAGCTGTCAGCTGTTTTTGGGAAACTCTAGAGCATTTATCTTCTGGATTCCTTATTGGATTTTGCTGTAACTTTGCGAGTTTACAGTGTATGTAGTATAATGCATATTGGTGCAGTTTGAGGTGATTTTGATCATAGTGGAGTAATCTATGATGTTTGAAACATAGCTGTTTTGGGGGTAGTCAATGGTGCTTCCGAGAGTGATCCATGGCTGAAATAGGCTATAGACAACAGGTTATGGGCCCACACCCATGGCTCCCGATATTTGATGGATCTAAATATCATTACTGGAGGTGTATGTTGAAGAGATACTTCGAGATGATGGAGCTAATGGATGTGGTGGAAGGTACTTTGGCGGAAACATCAAATGGATGGAAAAAGAAGAACCATGAGTGTCTAAGGGTTATTTAGAACTTCATGACTAAGGAACTCGTAATGGCATACCTAAGTTTTAAAAGTGCAAATAAATTATGGAAATGCTTAGAATGTACGTATGCAAAACTGCAGTATATCATTGGCTTAGTACTGTCACCAAAATAGTTGAATACAAGTATGCAGGGGGTAGAATGGAGAAACACTACATTGACTTACAAGTATTATTTGTAGAAAATCATTTGCCAGGAGGAAACTTTACAGATGCTCAACAAGCTCTCTTGTTAATGAGAAGCATATCTAAAGGATATAAGAGTGCTTTAGATCAATTGACTTTAATTGATATAAAGGATTGGAGCTTAACTTTAGGAAGAATATTTGTTCAAGATGAAGAGGCTAGTAGAATGGTCTTATCAAGTGAGAGGAATATGAAGGAATCTAAGTCACAGTTTCAAAACATTAGAAGTAATAGTGAGTTCGGATATCAACCTAAGAATTGTTTTTACTGTAATGATTTAGGACATACCTTCAAGGTATGTCCATCCTATGAAAATGCATGTGTTATAGGAAACTTCAGAAATGGATGGGATAACAACTGGTTCAACTCTCAACAAGAAGAGAATCAAGTGGTTTCATGAGTGAGAGACAAGACTCGACCGATGACAAAAAGCATACAACTTTTATTGACGAATTTATTTACTTACCGACCTTCTATGTTGTTCGAAATGACGAGAAAGAGGTAACAAAAAAGGATTCGGTTACCGTCAATATTCCATATGACAGATTGGTGAGTGACACAAACTTATTGAAGGAAGAGGTAACTAAAGTAAGAGGAGTTGAAGGAAGAGAAGGGCACATGGAAGTGGAAAGGACTGGAAAAATTATTGTCACCGAAGATAGTGTGGAGAAGAAGAGAGTAAAAAGACTCGGTTTTTGTGACTCTTTCTTGTGATAGATTGGTGTGTGAGAATGACTTAGAAAGGGAAAAGATTCTTGAAGAAAGGGGAGTTAAAAAAGTAAATTTAAACTAGGTTGAAGACTATTCTTTAGATATAGAGAACACTGAACTGAAAACAAAACTTAGAGAAGATGATGAGAGAGAAAATGGTGAATTCACACAAGATGAGGAATTAACATCAAAGGCGGAAAATACTGTGGATTTCAATGAACTCAGCGAAAAACCGGTTGAAATTGTTGAGAAGAGGAGGTTAATAAAAGAAGTTTATGAGAGCAGAAAAAGTCATAGAATTGGAGGAATATAGAAAATAAGAAAGAGTATTCGAAGAGGAAACAGCAGCAAAATAAAAAGGGAATCAACATGAAAATTTTCAAAATGCATACACTAAAAGGAAGTGACAGATCTACGGGAAAAGACTAATCATTAGTGAGGATATCAACATGTTATAGAGGTAATGGGAAGACACACCATGACAGAAGTTTAAATTCTATAGGGAGACCCGAATGTAGTAAAAGAACAAGAAGAAGATACAGATTAAGGAAGACCAGCTGGAGAATCAACTAGCTCCAAAGGCGACCACATAAAGGACCGGAAAAACAATTTTTGAAGTAGAAAAATCGACATCTTTATAAAGAAAAAAAAAAGTTGTTTAAATAGGAGATATATTGGAGTGGCTGGTATGGTGACTAAAAGTCTGACAAAATCTTAGTGCTACTTGTATATGAATGTTTAGTAGTGGAGGTTGTGACAGGGAATTTTTGAACTTTGAATATTTTATAAGTCCTTGTTTTTTTATGTCCCTCCATTAGAGTAGAAGGATCTGCAAACGGAGTGAAGTACTGAGTCTAAAGCTTTAGGGGAGTTTTCAAATTGAAAACTTTAGTCCTCAATAGATGAAACTGTGAGGGGAGTTTCTAGGACTTGGAATAATTTTTTGTATAAGTTTTTGTAATACTTACCTTTAATAGTGTGACAGTGGCAGTAGTACAAAAGGGTGTAATGTGTGATCAACACAGCTGTGATGTTAGAGCGGCATAGCAACGCAGCTGGAGTATTGGTGAATCAGCGCAAGCAGTTCGCGTCGCAATGCAACAACGGAGCAAAGCAACGCCGTAGAAGCAATGGTGGCGTTTGAACAAGAAAAAAAAACGAGGTAATTTGGAGGTACGGAAAGGTACAGTCACACTTGACACGCTCCATATTTTATTACAGGTGCACGAACCTAAATTTTCAGGGAGTGTTGTTTTGAAAACTTAGTTTCGTGCATACAGCACATTTTGTGCGCACGCGACGTTTCATGCGTAAAGCATTAATATGATTTAATGTGGAGGTTCGAATGGATTTACGGATTGGGGGAGCGAATGTACAGATAAACTAAAAGTGACGTAGGGGACTAATTGAATGGCGGTGACATCCACATGCACGTGTCACACATCGAACAGGACAACGCAGCACAATGCACCTGTCGTTATTTTAGATAAGATCTGGTACGGGACAACGCAGCTGCAGTTGATATGAATCAAGTCGGCGGATGAGATTCATAAGAGGATCACAAGTGACTAAGCAAGTTGACGCTTAGTATGCGGATTTTGCGGATGTGTCGGGGTAAATATTTTATTCAACAGAGGTTTGTCTTTTTGCTAATAAGTTTATTAGTGTAGATTTATTCATTCTGACATACCTCGAATTATGCAAGTATACTCACATTAATTTAGGTATGTGGTAGATATTTAGGTAAGTAATAGATTACGTACGGCAGGTATGCCTGCGTACATTCGGTAGTGAACTCTTTGAGTATAACTTGTAGGACTTAGATTATTATAAGTATCACAGTTGAGTTAATCAAAGAAATGGCAAATTGTTTTTCTGCAACTTAGACCTATTGGTGTGATCACTCTGATTGATGTTTTGATGTGAAGCTTTCTCAAGATATTCTATGATTTTGAAACTATATGTGTGTGTAGTTTCCGTGTGTTCTGTTATCTCCATAGAATTCTGTGAGAAGTCTACATGGTTAGTTTGAGAAGTTGTCAGCTGTTTTTGGGAAACTCTGGAGCTTATATCTTCTAGATTCCTTAGTGGATTTTGCTGTAACTTTGGGAGTTTACATTTTTTATGATAAACTGCATATTTGTGTAGTTTGAAATGATTTTGATCATTGTGGAGTAATCTGTGCTGTTTGAAACACAGCTGTTTTGGTGGTAGTCTGTGGTGCTTCCGAGAGTGATCCATGGCTGAAATAGGCTATTGACAACAACTATGTCGTTGTTACACATAGGGACACTTGTAATCCAGGTCCGCCGGATCTGCGCTAGAAAATAAAGTAATTTCACTAAGTTTCAAGTACATGGAGACGCACCCTTAATGTTTTTTTCGTCTCTTAAAACATCTCTTCTCCGTACACGCTTGTCTGATTGTGGATGTGACGGCTGCGATTGAAAGGTAATATTTTCAGCTTCCGATTGGCGCTCTCAAATTGAAAATCGGACAAGTGTGTAAGGAAAAAAGATGTTTTAAGTGGTGAAAAAATTGTTAACGCTAATAGCGATACACGGTGTAGTTCATTGTGGATATTATCCTAAGTTTCCAAGTGGACCAGTTGTGGACGTTGAGTGTATGACTAGTGTCCTCATTAGGGTATTGGGGACAAATTGGACGAATTGAGCGATTGCGTTGCGGATGCGATAAAGCAAAAAATTAAACGGTTTAAGGTTTACTTCTATAAGCTTAAATAATCTTTATAGATCCCTAGCAATTTTTTTTCCCTTAAAAAAGAAAGGAATGGTACAAATTGGTATTAAAACGTACAGCATCCCGTAAACAACCTCATACAACCTCATTTTCAATACTATTTTTCAGTCTGTTCCTTTGTCTTATAACAAAATTCTGCGCCGTGCACACACTCTCTTGATCGATTGATCGACAAACCGACCCACTATGAGAAAATATTAGTGTTGTGTATCGAGGGACCCTCACCGATATTCAATATGCACTTAATTTTGGGTACCCGATAATCGAAATATCGTTTTTATATATCGAAAAGCTCAATGTCGCGTTGGTTTACCAATATATCGGCTTATACCGCATTATATAAAAGCGACGTTGGATTTCAAAAATAAAAAATCAACCTCCCCCCCCCCGTTACTTTTGGCGTGCCCTAGTTGGGGGAAAAAGTCTTTCGAATGAATTAACGTACAATTTTTACGTACTAAATCTGTACGAACCCAGCCTCCCAACAAATATATCGCGATAATTTGTTGGTCCCGGAGCGATATATCGAGCCCTCTAACTGTTCTATACTAAAAAAAAAATGAATATCGAATTTATCGTCATAAAAATTTACCCAACACACAACATTAGAAAAAACAAAAGCATTTATTACCCTATTTTTTTCCTATTTCCTCCCCGGTTATTCTTATGCCTTGCAAATTGCACTTACGTGTACAACTATGAAATCTTTTGGTTGTTTAGTCGTTTACCTTAAAAAAAATCTAGAAGTGTGTGTGATTCGTAATAGTTTGTAGTTGAAAATAGAAACCCTCACTCAATAGTTATTCAATATATACCTCTTAAAAATATGCACCAGAAATTTGCAGTTGTTCACCTCCTCCTTTCCCACACACAAGGTTATACGCCCTCACCTTCACCCTCTCCGTCTCCCTCCCCCTCTCCGTCTCCCTCTCCCTCTCCCTCTCCCTCTCCCTCTCCTCCTCCCCCTCTTCCTCTCTTTTTCTCTCTCGCGCTCTCCCTCTCCCTCTCCCTCTCTCTCTCTTTCTCTCTCTTTCGCTCTCCCTCTTCCTCTCCCTCTCCCTGACCTATACGTGTTTTTTGGAGTCCGTATGAATTTCGTATACTTGATACAATGTTACAATGTCGTATTATATGGATTGACAACCACCGTACCTCCACCACCGCCGACCGTACTGTACGGTTAACTAAAGTCAATGCCTTTTTCAAACAATTCTTATTTTTTGTTACTTCTAATTTTTTGTTACTTTTTATTTTTAGTTACTTTTATGTTTTTTTTTTTTTGGTTGCTTTTTCACCTTTCATTTCTACCATCCATTTTTTCTTCATTTATTTTTACATTAGTTATGATATTTGTGACGTATTCATAATTTTTTTTTTTTAAAGGAAAAAAAAAGAACAAAATTAAAAAAAAAAAAAAAAAAAAAATAAGAAAAAAGAAACAAAATAAAAAAAACATAAAGAAATAAAAAGTAAATCTAAAAAAATAAAATTTTAAGATAAACAAAAAAAAGGAAAAAACAACCATAATGAAAAAGAACAAAAAAAAAAGGGAAAAAAAAGAAAAAAAATAGAAAATCTAAAAAAAAAAAAAAAGAGAAAATAAATGTGAAAAGATATGAAAAAAAAGGGTAAATTCAAAGCGAAAAGATAAAGAAAGGGAGAAAAATTTAACAATGAGGAAAAAGTCAAAAAGAGTCAAAAATCAAAAAGGTGTTGTAGTACTGGAGGAGTTCTTGCCAATTGGTGACTCACACCAGAGGTCGCAAACGGTCAACCAAAACCGTGACCTACCGTTAACCGACCGCCCGCGCCGGATCTGGAACGGATTCGGTTGCCAAATTTTGAGGGCCGGGCGGTTTCGGTCGGTTGATTCACCAGGAAAAAAAAAATGGTCGGTTACGGTCGGTTAATGAAAAAAACCAAAAAAAAGAAAATTTTGTATTGTCCATACAATCCAACATTATTGTACTTTGTACTCTTTGGTATCGTGGAAGTACATCATGATTAGCGTCGCAAATCTGACACGGTAGTTACACTATTCATTTCGCAAATCTTAGGGAACACGACAAATCGTAATTATTGGCTTATTCATACGTCGTACATTAGTTAATTTTGTACTTTTTCGATTACAAGCGGGCACGGTTAGTCGCGAGAAATCGAGTTTCGGTTAGCTTTTATTTTTGTAAACGCCGGTCGGTTAACGGTTAACAATTTTGGAGCGTGACATAACCCGGTCGGGTATCGGTTACTCAGATTTTGAAAAAAAAAACGGTCGGTTTCGGTTATGTAAATTTTTGAATTTTGCGACCTCTGACTCACACGTGATATGTCGACCAACAACATTGTCAAATATGGACTAGTCTCGTTTCCCATGGGTTTTGAGTACTGATTGTTACTTAACTACGACAATTTGATTGTCGATAATTTATCAATCGTGTAACATTTGTACAATTCTACAAGGCCCAAGTATAGTACATTACTTTTTTTTTCCACCACCATAATTCCTTCCTTTTGTTTCTTTATCTCTCTGACATTATTCTTCCCACGACATTTCTTGAAGACTCATACCAGCAACGAACATGAACTCGGCGACAATATAATGCTCAAAGGCCAGCTAATGCCTTGATATAGATGTTGAAACGTAGCGACAACTCATTTAAATTAGAACAAGGAATACCACTCCATTAACACAATTGAACCATCATGCACTCAAGGTTTGTGACCATGTAATCCATTCTTTGAAGTGGTACTTTGTGTTTTAGTGAAAATTCCCTCTACTCCGTTGCAGAGTGTTCCAATGTGCGAAAATGAAATCGTCACGCGAAAGTGTGACGGTTTTATACGACTAAAAAGCCTGAGACGGTTGACGTCTAGTTTGTTGTGACATTGTAACTGTCTAGGGTCTTGTGATACTATGACATTATGCTCACTTGTGACGGCGTCGACGTCACTAATTCAAAAACTTTACGCCATGGCTTCTCAATTTTGTTATTTTGCCTTTTCTCACTCCACTTGCCCATCAAATATGACGAAAGGTAGTCAATTTTTATTTTTTTAGAGCTCTTTCATTTAATAACAGTATAGTCATGTTTCATTCCAAGCATTGTGAGATAGGAGCGGTAGTGTGAGAGGGAGAGGGAGAGGCGACGACGGATAGATTTCTACAAGGGACCCACGCATGAAAGTGGAGGTTCGAGATGCCTGCAATTTTTTTTTCGTAGACGTGCATGACCGGCAGGATAGCCAAACTGAGTATAAACAACGCCAAACCTGGAGTACATTCAAAGTATCAAGATAACGTCCATTGCACTTTGGTTTATACCCAACACACACCCTTATTTCCGGTTTTAAAAGGACAAATCAAACAAACCAGAGTAGATAGTTTACAAGACTACAAGAACTTGTATCAGCTTCGACAGACGGAATATGGTCGGTGATAAGTCACCCAACCTATACAATGAGTATCGTTGACTTATGAAAACAATACGAAAGAACATTGACCGACAAGAATGTCCGTACGGTCGATGACATTCAAAATTTCAAACTTTCGGATCTGAAAGGGCAACGACACGAAAGTTCAAAATTATGAAAACAGGTAAATTTGAGAAACTACAAAATGCTTCTACTTTTATAAATTGTCATGTCGTGCATCTCATTAGATGAAATAAAAAAAAAGCGCTCTTGAAAAGTATCGACAGTTACGATGAAATGTTGATATGACTATACAACTGTTTCTCTAATTCTGTGTCTAAAATACAATTATCGAATGCCAAAACTCGTAATATTGCTAAACAAAAAATAGCAAATTTCAACCTCTACTGATACAGATATTGGATCAGTAGTTTTTTTTTTCAGACATTGGATTATATCGTTAAAAAAACTAAAATGATTAAAAAAATAAAAATAAAAATCCTATTATATTGCCTAAGTGATTCTCAATATTTTTTCTTTTTTTTTCTCCTTTACTTTCTTTCTACTACCTTCTTTTCTTATTGAAATGAATATTTTAATTTAGTTATTGATAACAATCGGAAGGGGAGGGTAGAGAGGGAGAGAAAGGGAGGGGAGAATGTAATATTTGGAAATAAAAAAAAAAAGAGAAATGCAAAATCAAATCAATTTATTTTTATAAAGGAATCTTCAACATATTAAAAGAAACATATATATATATAGAAAACCGTAGAATATGTACGGAGGTTCATTTACAAAATTGAGAAAAAGGAACAAAAAAAAAAAGAATAAAAAAATAAAAAAACAGAGAAGAGCATATTAATTCGAAGAAAAAGCAGTTTACTTTTCTCTTTCCATTTCTTTTCTGTCGAAAACGTTTCGAATTTCTATTTCGATCTAAATCAACATTTCTATTTCGATCTAAATCAACATTTCTATTTCGATTTAAATCAACATTTCTATTTCTATATCGAAAATCGAATCGTAATTTCGAAAAAGTAATGACAATAGAATAACAGATAAAAACAACAATCAAAAAAAAAAAAAAAACTAACAAAAAAGACTACAAAAACAAAAAAAAACAAAAACCGTGAACTTCAGCACTCGATTATCACACACTGCACAACTTTTGTTGCCTAAAATACAAAAAGCCTCTTTCTCTTTCCTTCTCCCCCTCCCTCCCTGCCCCCCTCCCTCTCCCTCCATTTCCCCCTCTCTCTCCCTCTCCCTCTGATTAACCCTTACTCTTCCCTACATCTTCACCTCCTTCCCCTTCTTACACCCACCCCTGCGCCACGCCAACCCTCTCCCTATCCCTCTCCCCTTCCATCTCCCTCTCCCTCTCCCCCTTCCTCCTCTCCCTCTCCTTCTCCCTCCCCCACATCCTGTAGTCCCTCACCACCCCCCCCATCAGCGCCCCCTGCATCTTCTCCAATATGGAGTCCAGTATTCTGTCTCCGGCCAATCGGAGAGCGCCAGCTGGCAGATTCTCCAAAGCCGGGGGGAGGTCCACAGAGAGACAAAGTGTGACGTCACCCTCCAAGAGAGTGACGTCATCATGTTGTTGACGAAAGGTGTTGACATCAGATTTCAGACGAGGGGAGGAAGAGAGGGAGGAGGAGGAGGAGAGGGAGAGGGAAGGAGAGGAGGATTTCCGGATGGGACGGAGGTCGCCTTGGAGGCGGAGGGAGAGAGAGGAGGGAGAGGGTTGGAGGAAGGGAGGGATTCCGGAGGTGTCGAGGTAAAGGTGGGAGGAGGAGATGTGGAGGACTCCGTCTTCTTCCCAGGCACTGAGAGGGGAGAGGGAGAGAGAGAGGAGAAGGAGAGACGAGGGAAAGGTTAATGGGAGAAAAAAGTAGGGAGAAAGAAAGCAAAAAATGGCAAGGAGGGAAGGCGAGAGAGAGAAACAGAGAAAGAGAGAGAGAGAGACAGAAAGAGAGAGAGAGAGAGAGAGAGACAGAGAGAGAGAGAGAGAGAGAGGGGAGAGGGAGAGAGGGGGAGAGAGGGCGAGAGGGAGAGAGGGAGAGAGACAGAAGAAAGGGGTGAGG